>CAJHQQ010000282.1:0-246886 GCA_905132885.1 Moricandia moricandioides
TGACGAGGAGGAGATGAGGAGGAGACAAGGCGGAAAGTAATGGTGGAGATGAGGAGGAGACGAGGCGGAGAGTAATGGTGGTGACGAGGAGGAGACAGGTGGAGATGGCTGAAGGATGGGAGAGGATAGTGGTGATGGTCGTGGTGGTGAATGGTGATTCCGAGAGGAATGTGGCTGGGTGTGAAAACGGAGTCGAAGAGGGTTCGCCGGAAATCTCACCGGAAATCGCCTCCTAAACCGCCTCAGATCTAAACGGCGTGATTAGGATTCTTTTTACCAGAAACCCTAAAAAAGTATTTATATACTGTGTAATTTTTTCGGTTAGGTTAAATTGGTTAATGTAGACTGAAATATACGTCTACATATTGGCGCCAATACGGAAAAATAGGCTCCAAAATTCATTTTCACTTCCCGCTTAGTTAATTTTAATTTTAAAATAATTTATTTTGGTAAACACAAATTAACGTAGACTGAAATAGACGTCTACATGTATGTAAACTTTATAATATGTCTACGAACCCCTTAACCACAAATCTCAAACCGTAAATGTTTTATTTGATCATCAAATTATATTGGTTAAATCCGGTTAGGTTAAACTGTGTGTAGACTGAAAAAACGGTCTACGTCTATGTAGACTTTATAATATGTCTACGAACCCCTTAACCACAAATCTCAAACCGTAAATGTTTTATTTGATCATCAAATTATATTGGTTAAATCCGGTTAGGTTAAACTGTGAGTAGACTACTTAGAAAGTCTACATATATGTAGACTTTATAATATGTCTACGAACCCCTTAACCAAAAATCTCAAACCCTAAATGTTCCTTAAAAGTGTTTAATTATATAAAATTTTATTTTTTTTACTTCATATTATCCATTATATTAATGATTAGTTAAAAATATTACAACAATTATTTTTATAGATTTTTAAAATTAAATTATTAGATAAAATTATGGTGTAGACTACATAACAAGTCTACCGAGTGAATAGACTTCGTATGAGGTCTACATTTATGTAGACTTCTTTCTGTTACTTGTAGACTAACAAAGGATAGAAACGTAAAATACACTTCTGTTTTTTGTTTGGTCATAAGGGTTAAATAGTACTTTTATCACCCTTATAGGTTGGTTTTGCATTTGATTGAAATTGGGGTACACTTTTAGGTTTAGATTGAAATTTTAGGTTGTTTTTAGCAAATCCCCCTATAATCTTTGGTGGGGACTAACCAAAAAAGAAAGACCACGAAAGGGAGAGGACCAAAGGAAGTAATAAAGGCGAAGGCAAAAACGGGAAAACAAAAATCAAATTTGTGTTCTATCTTTTGCAATCATGACCAACAAACAAATCCTACATCTATATATTGTTTTATATAAAAACCAATTAATTGGTTAATAATCCAAAGCTCCATCACGTTTAATTAAAGTTTTTGGTACTAATATGTTACATACGGTTGTTATAATACAAATCAAATCAAATGTATATTAACCTTTGATCTCGTGGGCAAACAAAATCACAAGGAATGTCAAAGAGAGATTGAAAAACACACACAAACAATGTCACAGGCAAGATAAAACTCAAAATAGTTTAACTTCAGATAAATGTACAAGTCTGTTGCTTTTAAGATGAATCTATTTCTCATTTTAAAAAAAATAATACAAAATCACAAACAAGTTCTCTCAGTTTGATTCAGCCCCTTGCTTTTATCATCTCATCTTGTCTCCTCTCACCACTTCAGAACCCAAAAAACTGGAAACATGTAAAACTAGTATTATAAAGAGAACACAATAATGTTGGAAGTTAGATAGTAATTGATGTTTGGTTCTTACCATCTTCTTCTTTTTCTTCTTCTTTTCAATGTATGCCAAAATCTCCTTCTGGCCCACAAGAGCCTCTTCCAAAGCCTAAACCAAAAAAAAAATCCATGTTATTTTATTTCTAGGTTAAGAATCAAATGCTTTTGTTTCTAGTAGTTTAAGGTTTGTTTAACCTTCTTGGTCTCAGTCAACTCTTGCTCAAGTACTTGAACACGGTTAAGTGCCGCCTGAAGTTTCTCCTCTTTTTCAGATTCAACATTAGCCGGTTTCATGTCAAGGAACATGCACTTTTCTTCCAGCTCAGCCATACGTTTCACCATCAACATATACTCTGAGCTCGAGACGGGAGCTGCAAATTGAGCTTGGTTATGCTTAGACATAGCCTCCTCATAACAAACTGAGTTTCCATACAAAGCAGCCTCTGTGAGTTTCCTTGGAACGTCTTTAGATAGCCTAACCATTGCAACAATTCCCATCACAAAGGCCATGACCCCTCCCACAAGTAACCCATCACCTCTCTTCGGTGCCCCCTTCCTCACGTAGCACTCTAACCCTAGAAGAAAACATTAGTACACGCAGAAGACCAAATACATTTTTTGAAAATGTGAGTGCATGTATATATTATATACCTTTAGAGACAGGAAAATTTTCGATTTTCTGAGTTTGTTTAGGCCATTCCATCATGGACTTGTCAATGGTTGCAATTTTCTTCTCATGCACATTGTCTTCATCCATTTTTTTACTGTTTCTCTCAAGACTCTGCAACATTAGTGGAGAATCTCAGGATAAGCTTACCCTAGAGTACTAATTAGCTGATTTTAAATTGTTTTTTTTTGTTCTTTAACTTACTTCTTGAAATGAAGTTGATCGTGCTTTGTCAAAATGCTTGAGTTCATCTTCTGAAATTGGTGAGCACTTGGATTCGCGGTTTATAGCCATCTAAAATATGGTTTTGTATGTATAAGATTCAAGAAATTAATTAAAGAATATGTAAACCGTTAATTACCTTGAGAACCTCAGGATCATTCCATGGACCTTTGTCAGATCGCATACAACCTCCTTTGTCTTCACAAGTGCAAGCACCTCCAAAGAACTCTGGCAACTCACTGTTTACAATTTAAAAAAAAACAATAATGCATATGCAAGTTTCTATAGCTAAGCAGAACTTATATTTAATGATTTAACATTCACACCAAAAAAAATCTATTTAAAGATTGTTACCTAGCATCGATGACTTCAAGCAATTTGCTATGATATTTGTTACCAAGAACATGAATCTTTGCTGTAGTTTTGGGATCAAGAAACGACTTAACTGTGCTCCACAAGAGCCGGAACCCGGAACCAGCATTGATGATGAACATCCGGTTCAACGTCTACAAAAAAAAAAACAGGAACTCAACAATTTTAAGACTTTGATTTATTTACATTTACAAATAGTATGTACGTTTTTCAAAACTTATAGAATATTTACCGTACCTCAGGATAATTATCATTGTCAATCTTGAGAAGCCTTTGAAGAAGCTCTCTCGCGGATTTGCTGAAGTTCTTAAGTCCCTAATCACTCGGAACAAAACACACATAGTTTTAGATAATTAAAAATTTAATATACTGTATTCATGAAAAAAATGTATGATGGATTATCGTATACCACGCCTTGGACGTCTAGAATAGTTGTGCTCTGATCAATGTGCTTTTTGGCAGCGACAGAACAAGCAGGGAACTTGATCTTGAAAGTCTTCTCGAACTCTCTGACATGATATTTCACGTACCGGTCCATTGTTGTCACTTGAAGCAGCTTGTTAGCATCGATTTGACCTAATCTCTCAATGTACACTGGTCTGCCTTCCTTGTCTACTCCATGATAGCCTTGAGGGTAATGCTTCATGACTTCATCGATCTCTTCAAACTCAAATTCCTTCATCATTATTAGAAACATTATAAAGAATATTCACCAGCATGAGATGAGAGTTGGGTCCAAAATGCTCTCATGTTTTAGCAAAGAGATTCACCTCGATGATTGCATCAGCGCCAAAATCTTTCCTCCACTGAATCATGTCACTCCACATTTGCTTAGCTTTCTCAATATCAAACTTTCTTGCCCTCAGGAATCTGTTTTATGTTCAATATTAAAAAAAATGAATATTCTGGATAATCCATGTTTTCTGATTATGACAACAGGAGGGAGCATGAATCACACTATACCAATTCTACTAACTCATTTTTCAATCAATAAACTGCTGTTTTTAAAACTTGTTGTAGTGTATTAAATATTTTATACTGATTAAAATATAAGAGATTCTAAAGCCGTAAACTAAGGCCATCTTTAATCCGGGTCTCTTAAGATGAGATTCTTAATTTTTTTGTCCTCTTTTTAATTTTTTTTTTTTTTTTTTACATTTTCCGGATAAGAGACGTCTTTTATGTCTCTTATTTAAGAGACGGTTCTTAAGTTTTCTTAGTTAAAATTAAGATACGTTCTCTTAAAAAATAAGAACCCCTTGTTAAGAGACCTGCATTAATCATGTCCTAATCAAACGGAGGGGGTTGACTAACAGCGTCTGGTGATGTGTCTCTATCTATCATATTATATTTCTAGTTGGCCTTTACGTGTTTTTCCCGTGATAAATCGATAATTCTAAATAATATAAATATGATTTTATTTATGAAGAAATATTTTGCATATATTAGTGATTGAGAAGAAAATTAGTTTTTCTTTTTAACTTTGCAATTTGTGTCTTTCTTTTAACACAAATTTTTTAACCTACAATAATAAATATGGTAATCTAATATTCGTGATATGATCCAGATATGGTCGATATTTATATCTACTTTGACCTATTTTTTTCCCAGGAAGGCTAGTCCAACCAAGCCTATCAGGTTAAAAATTTTCCAATCTTAGCACCTAATAGTCAGGTCTAAAATGCGATGATTCTCATTATGATTTGTCACGCAAAATAATGTCATGATTATGGTAAGAAATAAAGAGAGATTGAATGGTAGTGAAGAAAAAGAAGAAGTGTATACCGAAGCATCATATGGAGATCATCGAGATTAGAGGGCAAGAGCTCGTCAAGGACAAGAGCTTGACGAAAAGCATCAAGAGATTGAAGATCTTCTGCGTCGATGTCATCTTCAATGGTCACGGACATGACTTTGCTGCTGCTTTTTCGACCCTTTTTTGAGAATGAGTTCTTGAATCTGTTCGATGCGTTTATTGCTTTCTTCTTCAGAGAACTCATCTTGGCTATCTTCCTCTCCTCCTCTGACATCTCTATTTCTGATATCAAACACGTTCTATTTGCATTAGTCTTGAGAAAATGTTACATGAACTAAGGCAATAATTGAGATTAAGACTAACCAGGTTTGGTTTCAGCCATGGTTAGATGATTTTTTATTTTTTAAGCACTCTATTTCACACGGCAGTTGAATACCTGCCAAGATCATTTATAAAAGAAGTTTAGATCAAACTGTATGAGAAATGTGAGATGAATCTAAAGAATCAAGATGAGTTATAACCCAAAATGTGTTTTAGGATCCAGAAAAGATGAGAAAGATGAATTGAGAGAGTTTTTGTTTTACCTTGTTGGAGAAAGAGTGTTTGAGGAGGGGTAAGGGAGGTTGAAGATAAACTACTTCATAACATGTAGACAACTCTTTTGGTTCTGATTCTATCAACTTATATATTGACATGGTCCTTGACTATTTTGAATTATATCTACACTTTTAAAGAAAACAATCTAACTTTACAAAATAAGAAAATAAATAATAATAGAGTTGTAAGATTAATGAGCAATCAGTCGTCTATAAGTAAATAAATTAAACATGAAGATAAGAGAAAAGCGTGTCTTTGTATTACGCTAAGTGCAGCCCACTACTTGAACATTTTGTGGATGTTTAAAGATCTTGACTACAACCAAAGTAGTGGTCTGTTGTAACTTGTAAGATTGATCTACCAAATTAAATACATACAGTGAGTTTGTTTTACATGAACACTAGAAAAATCAAACAGAAAATGTTTTTTTTTCTTATAAAAAAATTATTTAACAATAACAGAGAATCTTATTAATTAAAAGAAATAATGGCAAATATAGAAACAAATAACTATTTGTAAATTATATAATATACCTGATGACCACATGGATATATTCCTCCATAAACGGTGCTGAGATGCATAATTGTTTGTTGTTCAAATATATCATTCAACAATTATATAAGTTTGGAGAAAGCTGGTCTATAACATTGTACAACAAGCCAAATTTTCGATCTAATGATAAGAGATACATCTGACAAACAATCTAAAATTTTTTCAAAAAAAATACATATTATATTTTATGTTTTAAAATTAAAAAATTGTGGTTGTTTATCCATGTTAATATACAGTCTCAATCCAATCTGAAGTAGTAATAATAAACGGGCCACACTGGAGTTCGTTTGAGGCCCACTAAATTAATTGCATCAAAAATCCATTTATATGATCGAGCAAGTTAGCGACTAGCCGTCGTTTGTATCCTCTCCGAGAGCTCCGAGCGGCCAAGACGCGGCGTTTCACACTCTCTATCTACTTAATCCGTTGTTAAGGTTAAGTAATCTCAGGTTTTTTTTTTTGGTAAAATTCATTTGTGTTGTGTCGATTTAGAGTCTGTTTGCAAATGTATTGAATGAATGTGTAGATTCAAATAGGCATGCGGATTGAAAGTGGTGAACTCCAATGAGGTTAGTTATGTGAAATTATTAGTATTTGATTTAGGGCTTATTCATAAAATTTCTTATGAAGAACATAGAATGTGTTTAATTGGACTTATCCCACTTCTTCAGACACGTTTATATGAGTTTGGTATTCTCAGCGGTTCTTATCCTGTAATTTTGGTCTGAAAGTATTCTGTTTCTCTGTTTAGGTGTTTGCACAATCCTACAAAGATTCTACCTTTGGCGTTTAAATCGGTCAGTGGTGAACTTAACTCTGTCGCATTCTTCTTTTTGTCCTGTCTCTCTATGTATCTTTTATTGTTGACTGGTTGTTGTGTTATTTCTCGTGTTTATAGTTACTCTTGTCACGTGTTTGTTAAGAGGTTAAAGTGTACTTGCACCGTTTAGAATGATGTTCTTGAAATTTGTGATCTTGAGGTTGCTTTAGCTTGGTCTTTTATGTAACTCGTGATATCGAAAGCTCTGTTTTTCATTGTGTTCAATTCTCAGGCTTTGCTACCATTGTCTCAAAGGTGGCTCTGTAAACTTCCTTCCAAGCCCTCTTCATTGCTGAACATCTTCAAGGTTTCGATTTCAACCATGGCAAACAGTCTCAACGGACATGTGACAATGGCTTCAGAGCCTCAGAGAGCTTACCAAGTTGTCGTCGCTGCAACCAAGGAAATGGGTATCGGTAAAGACGGAAAACTTCCCTGGACTTTGCCTACCGATCTCAAATTCTTCAAGGATTTAACACTGACCACTTCTGATTCCACCAAGAAGAACGCTGTTGTAATGGGTAGGAAAACGTGGGAGTCTATTCCCACCAAGTATAAGCCACTCTCTGGTCGCCTCAACGTTGTCTTAACTCGTTCAAGTGGTTTCGACATAGCCAACACAGAGAATGTTGTAACGTGCAGTAGCATAGATTCTGCGTTAGATTTATTAGCTGCACCTCCGTATCGTCTCTCCATTGAGAAGGTGTTTGTAATAGGAGGTGGTGAAGTATTGAGGTGTGTTTCTTTCACTCTATGACTCTTTCTTACATGGTCTCCCTCTTGTTTGGTAGTCTTGACGGTTTTTGTAATGTAGGAATTCGTTGAATGGACCGAGATGCGAAGCCATTCACTTAACTGAGATTGATACAAGTATTGACTGTGATACGTTCATTCCCGCGATTGACACTTCTTCATATCAGCCTTGGTGTTCGTCTCTTCCAACATGTGAAAATGGACTTCGGTTTTCCTTCACCACTTATGTTCGTGTGAAGAGTTCTTCTGCTGGTGAATCCTCTGATGAGACTGATGCTTCAAAGGCTCTTCAAGTTGATTGGAAGAAGTTTTCTTCTTTGCTTCCTAAAAAGATATTTGAGCGGCATGAGGAGTTTCTCTATTTGAACCTTGTCAACGAGATCATCTCAAATGGAAACCTGAAGAATGATAGGACAGGGACTGGTACACTATCTAAATTTGGTTGCCAGGTGCTGTAATACCCTCTTAATATGTATCTGAATGTCTTGTTCTGATTTGCTGATTAAGGTTAACTAATGGCCTTTTTCTTTTTGATCCACAGATGACGTTCAATTTGCGCAGGAGTTTTCCACTTCTGACGACAAAGGTATACTTACCTGGCACCTGCACACTGACTTTTCATGTTTAAACCCCCAAAAGAGTTTGTTTTGTCTTCCCTGCATCTTTAAGCTTACAAGAGCTGTTTGCATTTCATTTGCAGAGAGTTTTCTGGAGAGGTGTTGTTGAAGAACTTCTATGGTTCATAAGCGGTTCAACCAATGCAAAGGTAAGAAAATATCTTTTTATCATGTTCTTCATGCCTTAAAGCAAATGATGTTTTTTCTGAGAAGTGAGTGTAAGTGGCAGCTACTTCAAGAAAAGGGTATCCATATCTGGGATGGGAATGCGTCAAGAGAGTATCTTGATGGGTAAAACTTGAATCCATATTTATCTTTCAAAAGTTGAAACTCTATGGCCATCACACTGATAAACTTTAAAACATTTGATTTCAGCATTGGACTGACGGAGAGAGAAGAAGGTGACCTTGGACCCGTTTATGGATTTCAATGGAGACACTTTGGTGCTAAGTCAGTAGCTTCTCTGTTACTATCTGTTGGCAAAAAATGTTTCTCTGTTTAGCCGTTAACCTCTTTCTACAGGTACACAGATATGCATGCTGATTATACTGGCCAAGGATTTGATCAGCTCTTAGATGTAATTAACAAGATCAAGAACAATCCTGATGATCGACGGATTATAATGTCGGCTTGGAATCCTTCTGACCTTAAGCTGATGGCACTTCCTCCATGCCACATGTTTGCTCAGTTCTATGTTGCAAATGGAGAGCTTTCATGTCAAATGTATCAGCGCTCAGCTGATATGGGTCTTGGTGTACCGTTTAACATTGCTTCTTACTCCCTTCTTACATGCATCCTCGCTCATGTTTGTGGTAACGTTCAAACTTTTACTACAGAGAAAGCAAATCTGATTTGGAACCCACCCGCCATATTTTTGATGTTTGTATTGATATTATGCAGATCTTGTTCCTGGTGATTTTATCCATGTGATTGGAGATGCTCATGTTTACAAAAACCACGTCAGGCCTCTGCAAGAGCAACTTGAGAACCCACCGAAACCATTTCCTGTGAGTATATCCTGACACATGAGACCAATAGTTCAGAAACTATATCCTTATTTATGTTTGGTCTTTTTAACAGGTTTTGAAGATAAATCCAGAGAAGAAACACATTGATTCTTTTGTAGCTGCTGATTTTGAGCTCAGTGGCTATGATCCTCACAAGAAAATAGATATGAAAATGGCGGTTTAGCCTCCCACAAAAACAGGGTTCTCACAAGAATGTTTTTTCTTCTATTTAACCAAAATTTAAAGTTTATCTTTGTGTGTGACGTTCTTTGATTCAAACGTGTGAAATTTTAATATATGTTTTCATTTAGTTTAGATAATTCTGCTATTTAATATTCAAAAGGTATTTTATTTCTTCTACAAAAATATCTAGAAAATTCTAGTGAGAGGAGCTTATGTTAAAGGAAAGATTCACAATGATGTTGTGTCTATGTGACATTGAGCAAAGGAATGGGATCATGATAACCCTAAAAATAGACTATACGTTATATAGCACCACAAAACTCTGCTAACTCAATTTTGTCATGTCGTGTATGATCTATGCATACATCTCTTGGTTTTGTTGGATACTTCTCTGGTGTCATTAGGAATTTTATATGGTCAACAATTCAAGTTAACTACATACTCTAAGAGACCAAGTCCAATGGTGTTATACTCAGGAAGTTTGTATAGAATAAAAGACAAATAAAGATGGCGACTCTCTTGACAAAAAAGAAAAGATGGTGACTCAAACTTATATGGTCTGCTTTTCTTTTAATATAAGAATTATAAAGTATTGGTAACTAATTTTCCATTAATCAACTAGTCACATGTTAGTAAATACGTATAAAAATTAGTAAACAGCTATATTATATAATCTGTTCGTTACAGGTTCTTGTCGATATCACGTGTATTCTGTCATTCGCATTAGATTCTATAGATTTGCATCAAAAAAAATTCTCATCCGATCGAGCATATCTTGTCTCTTTTCACCTTTCCAGATACTTGTTCCTACACGTCAGATACTTTCCGACTAATAGTTACTCAAAAGCAATCATATTTATAGTTCTCCTGTTAATCAATTACATCGTAGCTAAAATAGTTAGTTATCAATGTTCTTAATATTTTCATTAATGCTAGTTTTGCCAGTATTCTTGGTCGACATGCATGCTTGGAATCTTTAGTGTTACGTAATTCATATCTTAGCATAAAATCTCAAGCATGTCGGATGATAATACTACCTAATCTCTATAACGTATAATATTCTCAACAAAACATGAGATCAAGACAGATGACGTGAGGAATATATATATACAGTACCAACAAGGCAACAATGCCTTCCTCTATACTATACTATAATGTATTTTATATATTTATCCACAACCCTGTAAATAATGCTATCCAGCATTTGGAAAACACTGTTTCTAATTTAATTTCTATCTGTTCTCTCCAGAATAAGAACCAACTAGTACATCGAATTCGATACCCTACTAGTGTAAACTAACCACTTTCAAAACCTAATCTCGAGGTGTGTTAGCTTGTGAGGCCATGATTAACCCGGATCTCTTAAAGTGGAGTTCTTAACGAAAAATTTGTCTTTTTAATTTTTTTTTTTTTTTTTACATTTTTCCCGGTAAGAGACGGCTCTTATGGTTCTTATTTAAGAGACGGTTCTTAGCTTTTCTTAGTTAAAAACTAAGATACGTCTCTTAAAAAAGCTAAGAACCCCACCTTAAGAGACCCCGGTTAATCCTGCTCTGATCAAAATTTAGCTCTTGCGATAGTAACGTTCCACCGTCATTGTCAGTACTATAAAAGAAATTTGCATGCAGACCACCATATCTATAACATTCGGAGTTTTACTACATCAACCAATCGCACTCAATAAGTTACTCCTACATCCCTTTTAAGCTATTACTAAGAGCAGCCTTAACAGTTAAAATCCTATTTGGATATCTGAAAAAATAAAATAATAATATTTTAATAACTTTTGTTTAAATTATTAGATTGCCATTTTTTTATTTTTAAAATCTAAGCAATAAAAAAAGAAGCCACTTGACATTTGAATATCAGGTAAGGTTTTAAAAGTTCTCTGTCAAAAAAAAAAACATTTGTTACATTTTTAATCTTTTTTAATACTTATAATGCTTAGAATTTTTTGAGAACTCTCAATTGGAGTCGTTCTAAGTCGTCTAGCCGTTGCAACTTTAAGAATTCCAAAAAGAGAAAAAAAAATATTTTCTAAAGATGAGAAACAAAAATAAATAATGACATTTAACAAGTCTAATTTACAATAATTATAATAAATTTGAAAATGGATTTGTTTAACCTCACACAATGTTTACCTACCGCAACGATTTACACAAAAGAGCATTTGCTTAAAGATTTATAAGCGTCATAAAGCCACCATGTAATAATGAGTTTTGTGAATATTTTCAATTCTCAAACTATACAATTGCACTGATCACAGTATTTTATTTATGTATCAACTCAACTCATAACAAGTAGGATATCACAGATTTAAACTATGAAATTCAACATCCAATACCATTTTTACTATTTACTTTAAAGGCTTACAAGAGTTAAGATTAAAAAAAAAACACACATTTTATTAACAAAGAGGATCTAGAATGTCAAAGTGTTCTTGATCCTTTTGAATCCTCTTTTGTCTCGCGATGAATGTTTCAATCTTTGTCCTAAACTGTTCATTACTCATCTTATCTTCTGATTTCTTAGCTCTCACCACTACTACTTTCTTGTCCGAATCATAAACTTTCAAATGCTTCTCTGAATCATAACTCCTCATGATCTTCCCACCATGAGTACTCTCAAACGCTTTGCATCTCTCGAAACCAACCCTTTGTTCTGTTTTGGTCTCATGAACTTCATGAGATGTCTTCTTCTCAGTCTTGTAAACAAGTTCTTGGTAAAGATGGTTGCTAACCGCTTCTGTTGTCTCATGAGCGGAGCTGTATCGTCTGGACTTCGCAAAAAGAGTAATTACAATAGCGTTTCCGACGAAGAAAACGAATCTAGGGCTAACGAGACACACTGCTGCTTTCCTGAAAATGTCACCGGAGAGTTTATTCATTGAAGGGAAAGAGAGTTTTGAGATCAAGATTAGTAGAAGAATCAGTTCCATCACTCTGAATAAGTTGGTGAAAGACTTTACTGCTTGCAAGTTAAAGATTCCTCTAGGTTTCTCCATTTTAAAGTGTTGATACTTAATTGAATCCATTGAGATGATTCTCTTCAACAGAGGGGAAAGAAAAGAAGAAAAAGGTTTTCAAAGTGATCGTATGTGTGGGTGGGAGTGATCTTAGATCACTCGAAAGAGAGTGAGAATCAGATAGTTTTGTCACCAAGAGATGAAACAGAGGGATCTTTGTGTGAGTATCAGATAGTTTTCTATATGTTTTGGTTTGTTCTTGGTGTGTGTTGTATCTTGTTGGTGTTTTGTGTTGGTTTCATTCCTTATTTATAGACTATGCAAGAAATGCTAGAAAAAAAAACATGTAAATAAACTGGACTAATTTTTTTTAATAGCTTTGATTAATTGTGAACAGCATAATAGTTTTTCTTTTGTGTTTTCACTTTATCGGCAACATTATTCTCAATGCTCCCAAAAGCTGTCGTTGCTATTGTTCATCGCCCATGAGGCCAAACCAATCACATCTTCTTCATATTCCCTTCTTTGTTTTCATCATTTATTCTATTTTCTTCAAACATTTAATGTGAATTTTTAGTTAATTTTGGTTAAACACATTTAAATGGGATGTGTACACAAGCTATTTACCAAACAAAAAACTACATACACATGCAAGTGTACACTATATAGAAATGCTTTAAGTTAGTTATGAAGAAATGTTATCTTCACTTATATTTTCTTTTCTTTGAAACACTATCTTCACTTATATTCTAAGCTTGCAAAATGATCAATATATTTGCTGATATAAGAGTTACTCGACAAAACATAAACACACAAACAATGTGAGGGAGGGTAAACTAACCAAGAGTCTGTATTCTATGAGTCGTAGGTTGTATTTAACTTCCAAAATTCTCACAAAAAGAAAAAAAAAGGAAAAACATCCAACCCAACAATAACTTACACGAAGTTAAGGAGGTTATTACGGTTAATTCTCTAACAATAACTCTGGTTCGATAAGAAAAAGAACTTAACAGTGATAAGTGATAACCTTTTTTGTTTATTCATTTTGATATTCTTTGGAGAAAAAAAAAAAAGTTCAGGCTGAAAGGCCACAAAAAATAAAGAAGCTGAAAGGTCATTATGGTTTGAATGTTTTAATGGCCTTTCAGACTATAGCTCTTTCAAAAATAAAGTCAGATTTTTAGTTATTGTAATGTTTAGTCTAAATTAACAATAAAACTACACAACTTGAATTGCTGGTCTAATGATTTTTAACTCGTATTTTTTAAAGAAAAATATCCTACGTATAATCTATTTCAAGCATTCATCTTGGACTTGTGTGAAAACTTAAGAAATATTAATACCATTAGTTAGCACTTTCACCAAAATGGAAAAAATTTTAAGTTCAGTATACAGATCTTTCATACTTAGACTGAAGCTCAGTTTGATTCAGATCATTGTTCTCAAGTAGTCCTATGTAAGCTATTTATTTTCAAACTATAGATGCATTCATTGTAAAAAAATGTATTTTCAGATGAATAAATTTAAAATTCATTCAAAAAAATGACAAGGGTTAACAAAAAAAAATAGCAACAAGAAAAATCATACTATATATAAAGAGAAGAGCCTTCATTAAAATATATTAAATATACATCACAATTTATTCGCTGACAAAAAAAAAATATTTAAATATCCCAGAAAAATATAATAAGCATTAGAATACACATACCACAAATTATGCAGATTTTATGCCAATGGATCTATAGATTATCTTCTAGCAGAAAATCCATTTGGCAATATGTGGATCACTTAATGAGAGTGATTTCCTTCTTCACTAAGACATGCTCAACATTATTATACCCTTTTCGTCTCTCTTTAATAATTTATGAACTTTTTAACTTTGCTTTTCTTTAATCAACATGAAAGACCCACACTTTTGTTAAACCATTCTCATCAATTTCTCTTTGCTAAGAGTTCTTGACTCAACTAATTAAACTTTCCGTTATTGATATATTGATTTATGAAAAGAAGTTTTAAATTCATATGGTGGCTAGCTAAGTAGATCAAACTCTCCAATTCTTTAGATTATCCATTTGTTTTGTAGACTTGTTGAGATTTTAGGCGTTCTTAAATGCATGGTAAAGAAAAAATCATGTGCATGGTCCTTTTTAAGTAGCCATTATTTGATCTGCAGTATATGGTTCTAGTGAAGACACATTAGATTCAGTGAGCTTACAAATGAAACGAGCACACGAAGCCACATGTGACAGCTAACCATGCAACATTTTGAAATGGTTGAAGGTAAAACCTAGTGTAGAAATATTTACTACTGAGTAACAACAATCTCAAAAATGTTTCATAAATTTTTGGTCCAACTTTTTTTTCAATCATCATCAGAACTTCAGAAGCAATGTCTTACATAGGTTCCTCAAAAACAGAGATGCTATGGAAATTTAGAGATCGCTCTTTCTCTCTCTCTCTCTCTCTCTCTCTCTCTAAAGTGAGACAACATGAGAGACCTTCGCTATATGGTTATAATCCTAAGAGAAGAGTATCAAGAAACTCGCTCACGGTCATGTACTTGACATCAGGGTAAAGCTCAGTACCATTCACTCCACCACAAGACTCATCAATGTCAAAGTACGTGTGATCTCCTTTGATAAAGACAGAGTATATGAAGACCAACTCCATGTCATCCGGGTATGTAGTCTCTGCATCATAGAAAACAGAGAGCTGAGAGTTAAGTAAAAGAAAAAAGCTTAAATGTAGTTGACAGACCTTTGATCTTCTCAAGAAGTTGACTTTCACTAACACAAGTTTTCTCAAGCTTCTTCCCAATCTTCCCTTCCCATAGCTCAACAAGATCATTCATGGAACAAACGTTTCCAGGCGGTCTAAGGTACAATGTCTTGTTCAGTGTTCTAGGATCATCAATCGCTTTGATTGTAAATGCTGCCGCATCAACTTCATTCATAAAAACACCTACACAAAACACACAGAACAACAAACTGATTCATAAGACTTGTGTATTAATGCATAGACTTGTATGTAGTTAAAGTAAAAAAGGAGAAACCTTTAACGTTTCCATCTCCAAAGACAGTGACTTTGTCCATTGGAGGAGATTGAGAACCAGGTTGCACAAGAGATGGAAGTAGAATCCTCATGAACAATCCGCAGCAAATGTATGTGTAAGGTATCCCTGCTGATTCTATAAGACGTCTTATCTCAGACTTCTTTGAGTAGAAGCCGTGATCAAGATCCGAGACTTGTGTTTTGTCCGGATCTGCTCCATATTCAGCAGGGATAAACCTCTGCAACAAAACAATGTCCTGTTCTAGTTAGGTATATCAAACCCGTAATCCCTCAAATCCGAAACCACAACATCTAATATTAGTTTTGTCTAGGCTGTCACTCGAACCGGTCCTCTGACACAAATGCAGTTTCAAGAACCAAGTGTATATGCTTTCCAAAACTTACACAATACTTAAATGTGAATGATGGAAAGAGAGACCTTGATGGATGCAGCTCGTTTGATGACATTGATGAGAAGTTTCTGATCAAGAACATGTTTTGATGGAATGGCAGAGATGACCACGTCTACTTTCATCACTGCTTCTTCTAAGCTTGCTTCATCCTCCAATGAACCCTAAACCCAAAATCAAACGAAGAATATAAAAAAGCAAAACTTTCGATTTAATGAGAGAGATTGTTGGAGAAAGGAAGAGACTTTGAGGAGAGTAGCGCCGACGAGGGAGAGAGATTCGAGCTTAACGGACTTGGAAGGATCGGAGAAAGTGGAGTTTCTGATGAGGGCGAAAGTCGGGTGACCCGATTGGATGCTGAAACGGGTCAAGTAATGACCTAATCTTCCAGTTGCTCCGATGACCAATACTCTGCTCTTCTTCTCCTCCATGTTCCCGTTACAGTTCGTTGTTATAGATGATTATGTTAAGGTTTTATTCTCTTACACTTAGAACTTTAGAAGCAGTACTTAACTCAAAAGACGTTGACTTTCTACTCAAAACTATAAACTGTAAACTCAATAGTCACATGTCTAAATCGTACATACATGTATCAGTTAACATTATGTCTCGGCCCATTAGCCCCTTTTTTGCTCGAAGTATTGTTAGTGATCATCACATTTCTTATAATTTGATCTTACTCATACTAAACCACGATCCAATATGTTACCAATCTTTCAACCACTTTGGTTCAGATAAACATAACTTTGAAGTTTTTTTAAGACAAATAAGAAGAAAAACATATATTTTGATGTCATAAATAATCTAATCAATTTTGTTTAAGCTTTTCAATTTATACAACTCGATCTTACAAATTTATTCTAGCATACAATATTTAGTAGTAATGGATATTCGTAGCCTACTGATTATCATCATGGATTCTTCTAAATGTTTGAATGAACACCTTCACCAAGCTTTTGGAGTTGTTGACAAATTATTTATCAAACAACTTTGGAGAAAGATTTAAACATAGGCCATTCTTTCTTCTTATTACTTTGTTACTTATTACTTTTTTTTCTTTCTTTTGTTGAGTGATCGAATGGACTAGTGACAATGTATCATGAAAAGTCCTATGTGTGAACCCCGTTAGAGCATAAAGATTAGCGAGACCCACTAACGATGCTCAAAGAAAATGAGAACACACATTGAAAGACTGATAAAAACACCTATTACTGTTTTGCATCTATACACACTCTGTCCTGATACTACAGTGGTTTTGATAGTTGTAGCCGGTAACTGATTACCATTATCTAAACCTTCATCAAGGTTTTGGAAGAGTTGTTGATAAATTATTTATCAAACAAAAAAAAAAAATTCAACCCTATGCTACTCTTTCTTTTACTTTATTATTACTTCTTACCTATTTTTTTCTTTCTTTTGTTGAGTGGTCATGGAATTGTGAAAGAAAATTCCTATGTTTGAAGACGAGAAACACACATTAAAGAGACTATATGATAAGAAAAAAAAAATATATTATTGTTTGCAATCTATACACACAATACTGTATACACTCTTGTCTCTGATACTACAATAAGCGCGGAGAATCTTAAGTTAATTTACTGAAATTAGTAAATAACTGCTAACTTGCTCTCTCTTCTGGTGAAAATAATATGAGTTTGATCTTCCCACTTGAAAAAAAATAAGCTGTCTGTATCCAGAGAACCTGCATCATCAAATCTTATGTCTGTAAATTTTGAATGGAATGGGATATTTAAACTTGTCTTAAAACTATGCCATATAATCATTGCTAGTAAACTTTATACCTGACAATGGTCTATAACTAAGGAACGCTGCGGACCGTTCTTAGTCAAACTCCTAAACTGCTATAAAGATTCTGCACATCAGAGTCCCACATAGAAGAAGCTTGACCATTCTGTAACAATAATCAAAACATATCAAAAGAGTATTATATGATAGCTTCATAATGGAAGAGAAATGAGAAACAACATAACATACGTTGAAACATGACAGTGGATCAGAACTAGTAACCACTTGCTGCATTGGATTGAAATGAACATAACCGGAATTAACCATATCATGAGGGTAACCGGAGTTCACCATCATATGAGGTGGCATAACAGTGTTTGGTAAGTTCATCATTGGAGTTGAGACAACCTGGATTCAATTTATATTAGCTCATCTACAAAAGTTCTTACATATACAGAATAACACATACAAATAAGAAAGACTAACCTCTTTAGGAAAAATGTCATCGATGTTGAAATCTAGCCTTGGACTAACAGTTGCTAGCTTCATCGATAAGAACTGTTACAAACATGAACCATATGTTAGAGTACACATTAAAGAATCTACAATTATAAAAAAGATACTGGAAATGAAGTTCGAACCTCGACTTGTCGCTGAAGAGACTGAACATAGTTAATGATCTCATCAAGCATCCCTGCTTTGCCTGTGATCTTGTCGCATCCAGGAACTAAATCTTGTAGATACTTCATTCTCTCACTAATCTTTTCTCTTCTAGCCTTCACAGTTTTAACAATCAATCAATTAGTCTCAATGTTTTTTTTTTAAAAGGGATTAACTGAAAGTAACTAATAAAGTCTCTCTCTCTCACTCACTCGTTCTGCAATGCTGTGGCTATCAGTGGCTTGGCCTCTCCGTGCACGAACATGAATATAATCCGTTTTCTGTGAGTCTTTGGTCACTTTTGATGAATCGTTAGAGAAACTGTTCTGTTCTTTCTTTGCTTTATTCTTCATCTTCATGGTGCTTTTTGTGCTCTGCTCTGTTATTTTCGACTTCTCTTCTTCTTCTTCAACTACTACTTCTCTGTTCATCATCATCTTCTTGTTCTCATTACAAACCTAAAAAACCCATCAACAGATAAGTGAATATCAAAGTAAGATCTGTCTTGTTTCATTTATAGTTTCAAAGTTTAGTTTTTTATTTAAGCTCAAGAACAGAGCAACATACGAACCTTAGTCTCTGTATCAACGCAGCCAAACTTCCTTTTCTTGAAATTTCCAGACTCAGTTGTAATATTTTCGGTGGAAGCTGAGAGTCTCGCATCACTGTACAACGTCGTCTCCCCATAAATCGCCGGAAGATCCAAACCGGCCGACGCCATAAAGCCGTTAATCTCGCCGCCGTTAATCGTGGAAGAATTGGAGAAGAAGCCGGGATGGTGGTGGTAGTTGAGGTGAGCCCTTTGGCGGTCTAAGACAGACATGTCGGTACAGTTGAGAAAAAGCTCAGCTTCTATAGCTTCTGGGTTCATCATCTTCGTGTACTACTTTGGAGTGATAGAGAAACAGAGTAAAGGTGAGGGTAGAAGAGGAAGGGATATTTATAACCAAACAAAAGAAGAAGCAAACTGTTTTGTACTTAGTCCAAGTTCATCGCATCAGATAAGTAGGGCCCCATGTACAAATCTGGTAGTTTTAGATGATTGCAGATAATTGAGATTTTTGATGCCTAGAGAAATGATAAAAATTACTAAAAATAACAATATGAAATGATTTAAAAACTCAATGTATTACCTAATATATGCATATATTATAAACATTTTGTATACCGCTGAATTCAATTTTCATTTCATTCAGAGCATCTCCAATCTATAATTATTTTTGATTCTAAATGCTATAGTAAAAATATTTTTACTTTAATTCATTTTTTCTTTTTTCTTCTAAAATAGAAAAAAAAATAACATTCCTCTATAATAAAGACATGTTTTTATTTATAATTAATGGTCTTTTATTTTTTTACTTTAATAACTATAACTAATAATAATTTTTAGTGAAATACAAATTTTATATAAATAAAATACTAATTTTTATTTACATAATAGTTTTAAAGAAAACTCTAGTTTAGGTAGTATCATAATGTTAAAATAAATTAAGTTAATATTCAACTTTCACAAATAAAAGATATTATTTGTTAAATTAATAAAGAATATATGAAGAAGAATTCTTTTCAATAAAAATAATAGAATACATTAGAAACAAATTTATCTTTATTGTAAAGTTTCTTGATTTCGAAGAAAAAATAAAAAGATTTGAGATGGTCTTAGGGGCAATATCACCTACAGTGTAAAGAATACTCATTTCGAGCTGGAAAGGTCTCAATCTTTATTTCTCTAAACGGGCAAGTGAACGTCACGTGGGAGTGGTTGTGCCTTTGGCCCTTTGTAACACAATGAAAGGTATCATGTAGTTTGATATTCTCTTTAATTTGTTTTTACTAAGATTTGTAATCGAAACTTGAGGTTCGTTTTACTAGTGACAAAACATTTGTGCAGTAACCGCCTAAACCATATCATATTATAAAAATTAAGGCATTGGTCATCAATCATCATCTAGCGCCAAGACGCAACTCAAACGGCCGCATAAGTGCATTCTAGAAAATAACTCGTATACACTTTATCTTAGAAGTCAAAGTACAAAGATGAAACCATTATACATCTGATTAAGATATCACTCAGGTCATTATAATAACTCTGGTCTTTGGTATGGTTACGAGATACTGTTCACATGAATTTATGACGCAAGAGGTTTTCTGAATCTTGTTATTCAGATCGATCCTGCTTCTCCTGATGGCCATTCTCCTTTGGCTTAGTGTATCGTGATTGGCTAATACTGAGACGGGGTAAGAGAGACTGCCACGTGATCGCCATGCTCTTTGAATGCATGTGGCTTACTAGACCCATCACATAAATTACTCACAAAGTTAAGCTTTAGATCACTTTCACCGAAAATCAGTCAGCATATATTTCCAAGAAAAAGACCTCTCAGAAACAAAGCATGACATTAATTATTGGGTTTAGTAGATGAATAATACCCTAAAATATACATAAAAAATTTTGTCACTAAAATAATCTTCAAAAAATAACTAAAATAGATTTTATTAAATGATGTAAATATACATTTCAACTTTTTGGGTTAACTAATTTAAATTTATGGTTTAGAATTATAAGAGTGTTTTGGAGATAAAATTTAAAATTAAAAAAAAAGTTTATTTTGATTATTTTTTTTCTTTAAAATCTATTTTTATGAGAAAAACTTTAAAAACTTTTATTTGAGAGACTTGATTTTAGTAGATTCTAAAATATTTCTATTTATCCTACGTTTTATTTAAGTCATTGGAACACCCTTTCTAGGTCTGGGCGTTCAGGTACCCGTTCGGGTTCGGATCGGGTACTTCGGATTTTTGGGTTTTCAGATTTACACTCATAGGTCCCATTCTAATATTTTATTAGTACGGGTCGGGTTCGAATAATAACACTTCGGGTTCGGTTCAAAATTATATTGCATCGTAAAACCCATAAAGTAATCATATATCGTTCGGATTCGGGTTATATCGGTTAGGTTCGAATATATCCGAAGTAAAAAACAAAATTTTAAACAAAACGTAAAGATAAATACTTAAATTGAATAGAAATTAATCCTACACATAAAACAATTGATAAAAATAAAATAAAATGTTAAATCAATCATGAAAACAAACATCATTTGTAAACAATATGCATTACTTTATAGTATAGAGTAGACTTGTTATTTTAACGAGCAAATTATAAAGTAATTATTTATAACTAGTTATATATTTAAGGTCTTTATTTATATTTTAATATTTATTGTATACATCATATCAAAATAAAGATTAAACTGAATATTTAAAATAATTATATCTATTTAAAATATTTATATTCACTATTAATTTTGGATATTTCGGGGTTACCCGTTTGGGTTCGGTTAATAACACTTCGGGTTCGGATATTTTTTATACCATCCTACAAGACCTGTTCGGATTTTTTTACATTTCTGGTCGGATAACGGGTCGGGTTTTTTGGTTCGGGTTCGGTTCGGATTTCAGATTCCGAATTTTATGCCCATGCCTAACCCTTTCTGTGAACATAAAATCCAATATTTTATTTGTTTGTCTAATACATTAATTTTATTAAGCTTTTGAAGCACAAAAATGGAGTTAGTAGATAAGGAAAGGGGAGAGGGTATAAAGTTGTTTGAAATAAAGAAATGGTCACTGCCCCTTTGATGTGATGAATTCAGACCAAGTCCATAGAAGATGAAGGCTATTTCCTTATCATACTATTCATGCATACACTATTAAAGTAATGCCACACACCTAATATGTGGGTTCCCCATTCTCTTATTATACATACTCATAAATTCATGCATATATGTTTTTTACATGCATGTACGTATATGTCGACACTTGTTGCGTTGAACAAGAGGTAAGCATACGCTATAATTACTATACAAACATATGCGTGAGTCTATCATGACATAAATCACAGAGCTGTATAAATATAGTATGGTTTTTATATGGGGATTCTCCTAGAAATCTTCAAATGTAGATAATTAGTTGGAACAATAATGAGGGTGATCCAATTAGTGTCATGGTATGATGGGATCCTAATTAAAAGTGGAAGTGTTCTGTATATCAAAACTATATAAATTTACTAAGGTTGAAGAAATGTAAACTACTAGCACAGGATAAGTAACTAACTAGTATCTAATTAGAAGAGGTAAGTTTTATAAATTTGTTAATATTCTATGCAAAAATTTATATTTTCCATTTATTAGTCTTGTATAGTTTAGAAACTAGAAGTAAAATAATCTAGACAGCTAATGCTTATAATAAAATAAAAGCATTTGGTGTTGCAAAGGAACTTTTGATATGTAATCTTTAAATTTAATTTCACTAAATTTGAGCAAGTTTATAAAGTTTGACTAGGAATACATGAACGTGTGTATATAACTATATATACATATACATATATACATATACATATACATATAGGTCATAAATAGATAAGGTGATTCTTTTGCTGAAGTATGTTCCTCGGGGATTGCTCCAATTCTCTGACAGCTATCATTAATTTCGCATTATTTAACTATCTATTGTGTTCTATGGGCGCCCTTCTTTTATGTCTCAAAGATTCAAAATTATACAGCAATCTAAAATATGGATTTATTAAGAAATTCAAATGAAACTCATTATTTTTTTTTACAAAAAATAATTAATGATTAGATTTTGGATTTTCTCGTTCAATTGTTGGCAAAAAAATGTATTAATAGATTTGCATCAATTAGTCATAGAAATAACCTAGAGTAGTTTTAAAAAAAGTTGTCACAAAAATAGTTTCAAAGAATACATAACTAAAATAAATTTTATTAAATTACGTCAATATGCACTTATATTTCTCGATCAACTAATTTAGATTTAGAGTTTAAAGATATGAAAAAAAAATTGAACATGAAATTTAATTTTTTTTAGAAAAATTAATCTTTTAAAAAAAAATAAAAAAAAATAAATCATTCTTTTCCTTAATATAATAAAAAATTTAAAAAATTATTTGAGAAAATTGACCGACTGCTTATCTCTTGGATCAAATCTTTCCAAGTGAAAAAATGAATGACTCAATGATCTCCTTCGAGTGTTAGATTTCAAGATTGGACCGGTTCACATGGATCAAATCTTTCCAAGTGAAGAAATAAATGACTCAATGATCTCCTTCGAGTGTTAGATTTCAAGATTGGATGGGTTCGCATGGCTGATGAGATTTGACCGCACCTGCCTAACCAAATGCGAGTGTATACTTTATATTGATTGTTCCAGGATATGACGTTTAAACAGCAATGTATACTTTATATATATACCGAACAAAAGAAAAACATCGTAGCCATCGAATTATTATAATTAAACAAAAGAAGAAAAAAGAAAAAGACCTTAAGCTACATCATTCCGGTTGCCTCATATCACATTGAGCAAAGAGAATTTGTAATATATCAAACAAAATTTCACATTAAAAATTTAGACAAAAAATATTTTATATATGAAGAAAATTTTAATTCTAATTAATTAGTACAAAATTTTTTGAGAAGGAATCGTACAATAACAATGCTTGATCTTATCTTTCAAAAAGTTGAACATGGACTTATATTTAATCGGATAATAAAGAATTGAATATGAACTTATACAAATCTAAGGTTGATTTTATCTTTCAAAAGTTTCTTGTGGATGAAGGTAACTAAAAAAAAAAAAAAGAGATTTGTTCGAGAGCAGAACTGCGAATCCACGAGTCGTAAACAAGAAATTATAGGGATCAACATTGCTTTCTTGTTACCAAAGTAGCAGTTCAAAATTTCAAGCTTGCATAAGGAGGATCGATCTAGAAACAAAAGGAAGCTTTACGTGAAAATGGGCTTTCATTAGGCCCAATCGTTTTGTTGAAACCTATAAATTTTATTCTGCAGTTTATTACTCCTATTATATTGCATAGAATCGGCCCAATCTAACATTTTCATTTATAGGGAAATGGGCTATCTTTTCTCATTATTCCCTTTTCTAAACAGCTCTATTCTTTTAAGATCCCTAAGAAAAAACTATACTGGTATTATTGTCCTTTGTTCAAGAAAAAAAGGAATTATTGTCCAATAAAATAGGTGGGAGCAGCAAACATTATATGCTTAAACATTAATTAATCTGATTTTCATTAGGAGCCGCGTACAAATAACAATTTAATGGAAACCAGCTACTAAAATACAAATAAAAATTATTTCCTCCATTTTAAAATATATGATGTTTAAGCAAGTTTTTGATGTTTTAAAATAAAAGATATTTTTCATATTTAAGTGTAACTTTTAGTTTTATAAAAAAATGTATCCAATAATATATTTATAGTTTATTTTATAATTAATTAACAATTTTTAATTTCTATTTTATTTACATTTTTCAAAATTAAAAATTAATTTTTAATAACCGATATAGTGTTACTAAAACAAATACTACTCCAGAAAATAACGTCGGGAAACACAAAAAACAAAAAGTTTATATGTACATGCGTAAATTGTAAACACTCGCGTATTGTCTACTCCTTGAGCGTCGAGATAATAAAGCTAAGCATGTTGACAAAAAAAGAAAAAGAAAAAAAAGCTAAGCATAGTCGGGGGCATTATCGTAATAAAATGATAATAACATGCCTTAAATCCAACACTCGGCTTTTACTACCCGTTGCGGTCGTCTTGTCCGAATCACTTCGTGAAAGCTATCTTCTTCTCTTTGTTGTTTTTCTCCCAACAGTCCCAACGTTTCTTTTATTTCTTCTCTTTTACTCTTACAGAAAGCAACTCTAACAAGTCCCATCCTCGCCATGTCTGCTTCTAGCGACTCTGGTTTCCACAAGTTCTCGACTAAATCCACCACCATCCTCGGGCTAAACCTCTACGTAGTCATCGCTATTTGTTCCGTTTTCCTACTCTTGATCTCGCTCTTGATCTTCCTCTTCGTCTGCTTGAACCGAGTCTCACGCGCGCGTAAAATGCGCGTCAAACACAGCTCCGGATCCATCCCTTTGGTCGCTAAGGAGGAACCGGAGATCAAGACGGTCGGAAAATATCTCAACTGCGACGATTCAATGAGAAAAATCGAAGACGAAGTCGTTGTGATGGTCACCGGAGCGAGCAAAGAGGCGAGTGGCGGGTTCGATGATATGTCGGTGGCTTCGAGCGGTGACGTTGCTTCCGAGGTGATGTGTTGGGGAAGATGGTACAGCTTGAAGGATCTCGAGATTGCGACACGTGGCTTCTCCGATGAGAATGTGATTGGAGAAGGAGGATACGGTGTCGTTTATAGAGCTGATTTCCCCGACGGTTCAGTCGCTGCCGTAAAGAATCTACTTAACAACAAGTAAGTTTTCAAAAAGTTTACTAATCTTTAGATTAGATTAGATCATTTTGATAATTAATTAGATTGAACTTTTTTTGGGTTTATTTGAATTTGTTTTAGATCTTTTATCTGAGTAGTGAGTATTAAATATTATTGCTCGTTCTGACAATTCTCATTTACTCCGTTTCACGGACTCCGTAATTCTTGGGTCAAGGCTCCTTGGGTACTTGATATTAATAAGCTTTAAAAATACTATTTTTATATTTCTTCCGACAATTGTTTTGTTAAGAAAATGACATTTTCTCCGCATTAGTTATTGACTTCAATATATATCAAATGAAATTATCAAGTTGTAACCATTATCAACTTTCTTTTTCTTTATAGATTTCAAGATTACAAAGAAAAAAATTAAGTACCCACTTTTGCTACCATTGAACTGTATATTGCTGTTTTCTAGGTAATGTTTAGTGAAACTAAACAAAAGGAAACGTTAATTTAATTAGTTGTGCTTTGTTCTTTATTCTCTATTAATTCTTTCTTTAATCTTTTCCTTTTGTTTTTTGGTCTTTTTATCTTCTCTTTTGTTTTAGTTGTTTACCTTTAATTGATGAGATGGTCTTACTAGTATAAAACTTGCTGGAAAATGAGATACCAGTGAATCAAATAGCCTGAAAAGAATCTGCTAAGTTTGCTTTCTGTGTCTGGTCACTTAATTATTCCAGATTATTTTATGATTAATAAGATGGATACATCTTCTATTTAGGTAGCTAGCTTATAGAAATCTATTATATTTGGTTGTTAGGTTTGGCAGAACCAGGTTGTTAGGTTTGCAGCACAACCACCTATCTTCTTGTTTACTCTCATTTTATTTGTTTTGTAAACAAGCTAAGATTCTGATATAATAAATGAATCTGTTAAATGATGGTAAAACATTGTTTTCTTCAGGGGTCAGGCAGAGAAAGAGTTTAAAGTTGAGGTTGAAGCAATTGGGAAAGTAAGACACAAGAACTTGGTT
This sequence comes from Moricandia moricandioides, assembly GCA_905132885.1. Classification (NCBI taxonomy): domain Eukaryota; kingdom Viridiplantae; phylum Streptophyta; class Magnoliopsida; order Brassicales; family Brassicaceae; genus Moricandia; species Moricandia moricandioides. The sequence goes on from CAJHQQ010000282.1 coordinate 26,467, forward strand.
GGTCTTATGGGATATTGTGCTGACACTGCTCAAAGGTGCCAAAAACAAACAAATTGATTAATGAATTAGTAAACTTGAATTCATATTTATTCAACGGAACGTGGTTTATTTCTTTGTGTGTTTGATTAGGATGCTTGTGTATGAATATATTGATAATGGAAACTTGGAGCAGTGGTTGCATGGTGATGTAGGTCCAGTGAGTCCTCTCACATGGGATATCCGCATGAAGATTGCCATTGGAACAGCTAAAGGGTGCGTTCAGTTTCTTCTTCTTGTCAATACATATTCTAGCTGCGATTAGCGTTTTAAAACCTTGGCTTTTGATGAACAGTTTAGCCTATTTACATGAAGGGCTTGAACCAAAGGTTGTGCACCGTGATGTGAAGTCTAGTAACATCTTGCTAGATAGGAAATGGAACCCGAAGGTGTCTGATTTTGGTTTGGCCAAGTTATTAGGATCTGAAACCAGCTATGTGACAACTCGTGTCATGGGAACATTCGGGTGAGCAGATTGTTACTTTGAATTTCATTTCTTGACATCATTAATCTTACAAGAAGTTACTGAAACTTGTTTATATTTCTTGTGCAGATATGTTTCGCCTGAGTATGCAAGTACGGGCATGCTTAATGAATGTAGTGATGTCTACAGTTTTGGTGTTCTTCTCATGGAGATTATAACAGGAAGGAGCCCAGTGGATTATTCAAGACCCCCTGGCGAGGTAATCTCTCATAATATATATATTGAGGACTTTGCACCAACAATCCTTTCCTCCCAAGAACACATGTAATGTGAAACATTTTTCAGATGAACTTAGTGGATTGGTTTAAAGGAATGGTTGCAAGCAGACGTGGGGAAGAAGTTATAGACCCTAAAATCACGAGTCCACAACCTCATCCAAGAGCTTTGAAAAGAGCTTTACTTGTTTGTCTGCGTTGCATAGACCTTGATGCTAGTAAACGGCCAAAGATGGGACAAATCATTCACATGCTTGAAGCTGATGACTTCCCTTTCCGTCCTGTAAGTGTCAAAAGCTAAAAGAGATTTGTAACATGTTGATTAAGCTATATATATGTTATTAATTCTATCCTCTTACTCAACATAGGAACACAGATCAGTCCACACAAACAAGAATGCTCATCATCACAGTGTTTCAGGGAGACCACTTGAGAGTTGAGATGCTATTGGCTACACAACCAGATTGATAGATGTTTCCACGTTTGTTCTATATTGAGTATTACATAGAATTGAAAACTAAAGTGAAATTAGATATATGAGAGTGGAGTGGAGTTCAAATTCTAAGTAAATATGTATCATACTATATGTATTATAAATGGTGAACAAGCATTTTTTACCTTTTGCTTTGATTGGCCACTATGTAGACAATAGACCTGAGCATTATATTGAACCAGAGCAAACCAAACGAACCAACTAAATTGTTTGGTATGCGGATTAATAACGGTTTAAAACTGAACCGTATTTTAAATCTCAATTACTGTTGAACCGATTGATTCCGGATCCGGTTCCGGGTAAAACAAATATACCAGCTCTCGAGATCCGACAGTCCACGACCAGTCCACTCCCTGCGATTGGTAAAATTATCCAAAAGTCGCCACGTGTCATCACGTATTCTCCTGACTTCTCCATTATCATACACAAACATACCCCCACATGAAAAGGCCAAAAATAATAATCAAAATTCGATTTTAATCTAGATCTGGTGCGAACTCTGTTGTTGAACGAAGATGGAGGAGAGTTTGATCAAGCGTCTGGAAGCTGCGGTTACGAGGCTTGAGGGGATCTCAAGCAACGGAGGAGGAGTAGTGACTCTTTCCCGCGGAGGAGATTTCTCCGCCGGCGCCGGAACCGATGTCGCGTCGTCTGATCCGTCGATTCTGGCTTATGAAGATCTGATTTCGCAATGCGTTGGAAGGGTGTTGAGCGCGGCGGAGAAGATCGGTGGACCTGTTCTAGATGTGACGAAGATTGTCGCCGAAGCGTTTGCTACGCAGAAGGATCTGCTCGTTCGCATCAAGCAAACTCAGGTGTGTTTGTATATTGATGGAACAGAAGGATATGCTATTAGGTGTAATCGATTGGATTGATTTTGATCTTTTTGATATCGTTTTGATTGAGCAGAAGCCTGACATGGCTGGGTTGGGTGGATTTCTCAAACCGTTGAATGATGTTACAATGAAAGCTGACGCAATGACTCAAGGAAGGAGGTCTGATTACTTCAATCATCTGAAGGCTGCATCTGATAGTCTATCTGCATTGGCTTGGATTGCTTTCACCGGCAAAGATTGTGGTAAGTAGATTGAACTTTTGATAATCTTCTCTGGAAATGATTGATTGTGATGTAATTTTGCTCTTCACCTTGCAAGGTATGAGCATGCCAATCGCTCATGTGGAAGAAAGTTGGCAGATGGCTGAGTTTTACAACAACAAGGTGATCGATCTCTTTCATATGTTCCTTTGTTTAAATGTCTAGCCAGAAAAGGGCTTATTATGATACATATTCAGCTGAAAATTGTTAAAATCTTCTGTAAAACAATTGCTTATTCAGATTTTTTTTAGCTTAAATGTCTGTTTGATACTCTTTGTACATTGTTAATCATTTTGTTCTTATTCAGGTTCTGGTGGAGTACCGTAACAAAGATGCGAATCATGTGGAATGGGCTAAAGCCTTGAAAGAACTTTACTTACCTGGTTTGAGGGATTATGTTAAAAGTCATTACGCCTTGGGGCCTGTATGGAATGCATCAGGGAAACCTGCTAGTGCTCCTGCAAAGGGTCCACCCGGTGCTCCTGCTCCTCCCCCTGCACCATCTGCATCGCTCTTCAGTTCTGAATCTTCCAAGCCATCATCTTCTTCGAACCAGAAACAAGGGATGTCTGCTGTTTTCCAGCAGCTCAGCTCTGGTGCTGTGACCTCAGGTACGTTAAGTTGTATATATCTTCATATTTCTGGCACAATCTCTGTTTGGAACGTGAATCAAAAATAGTGTAATATTATTTTTCTTTGCTTCCCAGGTCTTAGAAAAGTGACAGATGATATGAAGACAAAGAACCGTGCTGATAGATCCGGAGCAGTGAGTTCCATTGAGAAGGAAACCCCTACAACTAAACCAGCCTTTTCGAAAACTGGACCACCGAAACTGGAACTTCAAATGGGTCGCAAGTGGGTTTTATTAACAAATACTATATGGTGCAAATTCAAACTATGTTAGATACTCTAATATGGTTGTTAACTTCTACTTGATAATTAGGTGGGCTGTTGAGAACCAAATTGGGAAGAAGGACTTGGTTATCAGCGAGTGTGATTCCAAACAGTCTGTGTATGTATTTGGTTGCAAAGATTCTGTCTTGCAGATACAAGGTATCTTTGCGCCATTCCAGATTCACCGTAGAAATTGGATATGTGCTTAAAATAACTTTGAGTCACTGTTGTTCCATAATTTGTAGGAAAAGTTAATAACATCACCATTGACAAATGCACCAAAATGGGTGTTGTCTTCACGGTGAGTGGAATAATACTGTTTCCTCTTACATTCCAACAGTATAAAGTTATTTGATTTCTAATCATGTAAAACGTAACATGTCGATTTAGGATGTTGTTGCTGCATTTGAGATTGTGAATTGCACCAACGTAGAAGTACAATGTCAGGTATGTTTTCTAGCATTTTTAGCTCTCCTAATGACCGAAATATATCTTCTTAATGACCCCGCTTCTGCTTCTCAATCTTACAACGGATTAATTTTTTTTTTTTGGGACACTGATACTCTTGCTTTGCCTTTACGTCATCAATGGCTGTTGCAGGGTTCAGCTCCAACAGTTTCTGTAGACAACACAACTGGCTGTCAGTTATACCTAAACAAAGACTCATTAGAGACAGCTATAACAACAGCCAAGTCGAGTGAGATCAATGTAATGGTCCCTGGTGCTTCCCCTGATGGAGATTGGGTATGCTTTCCTCTCTTTGTAACAATTTACATCTTTTGATTTTCCTGTATTCCTCAAGAAATATTTCTGGAGTCTAGTTACTGTGGATGATACCAGAATTTAGAAGTCATTGATATTACCAGCTTATTGTAACGAAGCAACTCGTGTATGTGTGAGGGGACACTTTTCATTAAAGGAATCATTCTCATAGTGTTTCTTTCGCAAAATTGTAGGTGGAACATGCACTGCCGCAACAGTATAACCATGTGTTCACTGAAGGGAAGTTCGAGACGACACCGGTCTCGCACTCAGGTGCCTAAGTTAAGGGGAACCTCTGTTAAGTCTGGATTTTGCTTAAATATCAGGCCTTGTTTTAACTTGTTTTCTTCAGATTATAATAGAGCAGAAACTGTTTGTTTGTTGTTCTGTCTCTATATATTGGGTTTGGAGGTTCTTTTGTTTGTTTGTTGTCATCTCGATCATCTTCTCTTTTGTTCTTCTTTGGGGTTTTGGATCGGATTTGGATTTGGGCTTTTCCTTATTTTTTTTGGTGCGCTCATACTTTTTTCTGAGTTATTGCTGATGAAAATGTGAACAAATTCTGGATAGAAAAAGTTGTTGTCCTGTTCTTGGAATATGCGAATTTTATGTATTATTCACCCTTCTTGGTCGTTTTATATTGGAAATTATGCGAGCGTTGGTTAGAAATCTTGAGGAAAAGTCTTAAAATAATGTTAAAATGCGAATAGACGCTGTTAATTAACCTAACAGTCGTAGATAATAATTGAGTTGAAAATTTGTGAAATCACCAAAAAGATTATTGGAGGTGGTGGTGGGGTTGAAACGTAAAGATTGGGCTCAATTATGCTGGGAAGTAGCATGGAAAAGGGGGAATCATGTCATCCACCTTTAATGAGATAAACCTATTTGCATTTGTCAAGCTACATTAACACGAAACTAATGCGCATGTTCACAATTTTAGCATCCTATTCTCTTCAATTTACGAGATATTAATAAATGTCAACACCATTCTTTTGTACTTTCGAGCCCTACATGCCCACCTACTTTGATCATTTTTAACAAACCATTGCTAAAAGTTTTATATACTTTAAATCGGATTCACATTGATCTCAAACCTTGTATTATGCATTTTGATGGAGATTATTGATAATATAAACAAAGAACAGGTCTATTTCAAAAGTTATCTTGCAAAACAAGTTCTTACCGGAATTGTTACTACAAAAATAATAAACAAAGACCGAAGACTTACACTTCAGACAAAGAAATACAAGTCAACACGTGGACTGTGGAAAAACGAGCACAAACGTGTCTTCCTTGGAAACTCGTCTCTCTACAACGTATGTAACCGTTACAGTAAAAAAAAAAAACCTCTTGGTTTAATCAACCTTATAAAACTTATTCAGAATCTCTGTCTCATCCTTCTTCACCATCATGATGGCTATCTCCACTTACTTCTCTCTCCTCCTCATCCTCCTCTCTCACTTCCCTTCCTCACGTAACTATCTTCTTCAATACGACGTAGCTTTTCCCTTCTTCTTCACTCTAACCTTAACTTTCTTTCTCTGTTTTTTTTTCCGACAGATGCAGAGCCATTCATCGGAGTTAACATCGGTCAAGTTGCCGACAATCTCCCTCCGCCTTCCGAAACCGTCAAGCTCCTCAAGTCATCTTCTATTCAGAAAGTGAGACTCTACGGCGCCGATCCCGCCATCATCAAAGCTTTGGCCGGAACCGGTATCGGCATCGTCATCGGCGCCGGTAACGGAGACATTCCTCCTCTCGCCGCCGATCCTAACGCCGCCTCTCAATGGGTGAACTCCAACGTCCTCCCTTTTTACCCCGCCTCCAAAATCATCCTCATCACCATCGGCAACGAGGTTCTGTCTAATTTATTTATTTTTTAAAAAAAATTGAAAGTTAACCGTATAGTATCAAACCGGGTTGTAACAGGTGGTGATGTCGAACGATCCAAATCTAGTGAACCAGCTACTCCCGGCGATGCAAAATGTCCAAAAGGCACTCGAGGCGGCGTCTCTCGGCGGGAAAATCAAGGTGTCGACGGTGCATTCGATGACGGTGCTTGGTAACTCTGAACCGCCATCTGCCGGTTCGTTTAAGCCCGGTTATCAAGCCGGTTTGAAGGGGATTCTACAGTTTCTAAGCGACACTGGATCGCCTTTCACTATTAACCCGTACCCGTTCTTCGCTTATCGAGATGACCCGAGACCCGAAACGCTTGCGTTTTGCCTCTTCCAGCCTAATCCGGGTCGACTCGACGCTAACACTGGAATCAAGTACATGAACATGTTCGATGCTCAGGTATATTAATTACACTTGGGCCCCACGCTTTTAGGAGTCTGGTCTAAAACTAATCAATTCACTTGTGTGTTTGGTAGCTAATTTTTTTTTTTTTAAAACATATGTAAAATTAGCTAATCTCTCTAGTAATGAATTTGGTGGACTGTTTTTTTTTCAATAATGATTTAGTTAGACATCAAAGCATAGTTTAACCAGGTCGGTTAGCTTCAAGTAATCTATAGTTGTGACACACAAAGCATCATCATTAGAGGGACGAATATATAGTTTGAATTTTTGGTTTCAAACTTTCAAAATTTTATTTTGCAGCTGTTTTTTTTTTTGGCACAAGATCGTGTAGTACAAAAGACACTTGTTCACTCTCAATCTACACTTTCTTAGATACTTCAACACATAATATTTTAGAAAACATCTGCTTTGGTTTTGTAATATTAAAACGTTAATTCTTGTTTTATACTATTTCATGTGTTGTAATAATTACTCTCTTCGTTATTAAGTGTTGTAGAAAAGTTTTTTTTATTACAAAATAACTGTTATTTTGATTTTTCAATTTAAATTTATTAACTTTATACTTCAATTATTTTTTGATTGAAATATAATTAAATGTATAGATATTTATGTTTTATATAAAAAATATAAAATTAATTATTTTCTTAATACGTCTTTAAAAAAACTAAAGTGACACCGGAAACTCTGAGTTAACTCTGAGTATCTTCTTTATGGAATAACTCGTTGTCAACCGTTTACTGATTTGTCTGACAGGCTGGATAGCTGTTTACTTATTTTAGATGTTTCTAGTCATCATCAATCCCACGTAAGCAGTGGTGACAAAAATTAGTAATAAAATAGCTTTAAAAGATAGAAGAGAAATTGAAAACGGTAGTATAATAATTTATCGTTGCTTGCAACACACGTAAGTAGTTTCTTTGTTTCATCATTCGCAGGTAGATGCGGTTCACTCAGCTCTGAAATCTGTTGGATTCGAGAAGGTGGAGATCGTGGTGGCGGAAACAGGATGGCCTTCACGAGGCGACCCAAACGAAGTTGGACCGAGCGTGGATAATGCTAAAGCATACAACGGAAACCTAATAGCTCATCTAAGGTCAATGGTTGGCACACCTCTCATGCCTGGGAAGTCCGTGGACACTTACATTTTTGCACTCTATGACGAGAATCTAAAGCCTGGACCATCTTCAGAACGGGCCTTCGGGCTTTTCAAAACCGATCTTTCCATGGCCTATGATGCAGGCCTTGCCAAGAGTAGCGGTAGTAGCAGCAACAGTAGTAGTCAGGTTAGATAATCTTAATCCCAGTTTCCAAATCATTTTAGGCTCCTATCTAACAAAATATTATTGTTTATACTAGTACCAAACATTAGGTTACAATATAACATGTAAAGGTCAAAAATGCATATGAGGTTTGAATTAGTGAGATTAGAGCATGTTCAACCTTTTTTTTAAAAAAAAATAATTGCGGGTCCACACGTGTTAGTGGGTCCGCGAACGCGAACAGTACAAGAACCCTTGAAAACAATTATTAATTAAGAGTTTTAAAAAGTGATTCTTAAGGGTTTTGGTGGGTTCCACTCGTTAAGAACCTCCTTAATCTTGCTTTTATGTTTGTGACATCAAATCAGACGCCGTCGGGGAAAGTGACGTCGACGGGGTGGTGTGTACCGAGGAATGGTGCGACGAATGAGCAGTTGCAAGCGAGCTTGGACTGGGCGTGCGGACAAGGAATAGATTGTGGACCGATACAACCAGGAGGAGCTTGTTTCGAGCCAAACAATGTGGCTTCACACGCAGCCTTTGCTATGAATATGTATTATCAAAAGTCTCCTAAAAACCCTACAGACTGTGATTTTTCTCAAACCGCAACAACCACCTCCCAAAACCCTAGTAAGTTTTTTCTCCACACTGACAAAGATTACATAAATGAACTGTACCAGGTTTTATGATTGGTCTAAAAAATGCTATATGAGAGAGACAACATTATTAATCTCCTTTTAGTATATACCAAACTTGATCTATTGAGAAACTCTATAAAAAAAATGCTCATGCTAATGGTTTTGCTTATCTTGAATTTGAATTTTGATAGGTTATAACAGCTGCGTCTACCCTGGAGGAGGAAGTACAGGAGTAATGAACAAGTATGTGAGCTCAGACAAATTAGAGAGCAAACATAATGGAGCAGTTGAGCCAAATGTTTATTCTTCTTTATCTTTTATAGTACTCATCTTTATTATGTCCCTAATCTTCCATGTTAATATGTAATGGGCACAATTAGCTTCTTGGGGGTAGTTTAATTACTACTCTTCTTGTTTTTTCCTCCCTCTTCCGTATGAGTGGTGTAATCAAGCTGTTATTAGTTATATGTAATAATTATGCACCCTATAATAAAAAAATTATTGTAGTCGGTAACGGCTATTTTCCACATGACAAGACTTTCTTTCCATTTTCATATGGATCTGAATTATATTAAATTAGGATAAATTTCACATCCTTTTTATTATTTTACACTATAGTCTATAATCTTGGTTGTGCTGCAGACCCGTGCCTACTAAAGGAAATTTGAAACTTTAGTTTAGAACAACAAATTTTTGTGAAAAAATTATAAGGGGTGTATAAACAAAATGTTTTGATTGCTTCTCAAGTTAAGTACGTATATACCAAATCACTACTAATATCTTCTTTCCTTATTTTCTTTAATTACAATTAAGATGTTAATTATAAACAATGAATTATAATTATATTACTTTTATTTACTTTTATATCTATCCACATGTTTATCTTTTTTTTCGTAACAATTATTTTTTTATTTTATTTTCTTATTAAGTTTTAGATTTACAAATAAAACTATATATATAAAAGAGTTTTGTATATTGCATTTTCAATTTTCTTCATTTAAATATTTATGAATTAATATAAAATTATAATCAAAGATGCATATTTTTACCAAAATATTATCTCAAAAATGATTCTTATTACTTCTTATATTATTTCATCATAGAACATTTAATTAAATATAATAATTCTATTTGGTTTAAGGTATCAAAAACTCTTGACACGGTTTTGCAGTTCAGATATAAGTTAATTTATTTTTTTTCTGTTCACTGAGATTTCAAAGAATGACGTTTTTGTTTTGTTTCAGATCTCTAAATTTATCATAATAACGAAAACACTAATACATAAAGTTCCATAATTAGGAAAATACTATTACTAATACAGATTTTAAAAAAAAACATTTACAAAATCAACGGGAAAAGGAACAAAAAAGGAAAATAATATTAAACTCAAAAAGAGACTGTTTAGAAGAGTCAATCTTGGAATGACTCTGGCTACCTCATCTCTCTTTCTAAGTTTATATCTCAGGTCAGAGCCATCATCATCATCAACAACACGAAGCAAGCGTGTCTTGACTGCTTCATCTTCTCTTTCCCACGCAATTTTCCCCCAAAAATCAACTCTCTCTAGGGTTCGATCAACCATGAACCTTCCTCTCTTCTAGACTTCTCCACTCCCCAAAACTTCCCCTCTCTCTTATTTCCTTTTGATCAGCCTAGTCTGATGTCTGTCTCCGAGCTCAAAGAACGCCACGCCGTCGCTACAGAGACCGTTAATAACCTCCGTGATAGACTTAGACAGAGACGCCTCCAGCTCCTTGATACCGATGGTTTGTGATTCTTCCTTCTTCTTCTTCTTCTTCTTAGATCTGTTTTTGAGATTGAATTTTGGCAGTGGCTAAGTACTCGGTGGCGCAAGGTCGTTCTCCGGTGAAATTCGGAGCCACGGATCTGGTTTGTTGCCGTACTCTTCAGGGTCACACGGGGAAGGTGAGTGACAACTTCGATCTTATCTGAATATTCTGTTTTTATCCTTTCAAGTATGCTTCTTTATGGAAGTTTTCTAGCTTCTTAATCTTGATGAAGGGTTTAGGGAAGTGTATCCCTTTTAGGGTAAACTTTAAAGCTTCCTTCTTTGAGGACTTTAGTTTTGGAACTTATTCTTTTTTTGAAGATTCCGAATGTTACTAAAGTTTCCTTATGTATGATTGATTGAAGAATTGGGGCTGCCATTAAGATTAGGGAGTGTAGGGTTAACCAAAAGCTTCATTCTTTATGAGGATTCAGATGAGCTAGCTTTAACATGTGTGATTTACAGGTTTATTCGTTGGATTGGACCCCTGAAAGGAACCGGATTGTCAGTGCATCTCAAGATGGGAGGTTAATCGTCTGGAATGCTCTTACGAGTCAGAAGACTCACGCTATAAAACTCCCTTGTGCATGGGTTATGACCTGTGCCTTTTCTCCAAATGGACAGACTGTTGCGTGTGGTGGGTTAGACAGTGTGTGTTCTATCTTCAGTCTTAGCTCAACCGCGGACAAGGACGGAACTGTACCGGTTTCAAGGATGCTCAGTGGCCACAGAGGGTATGTTTCGTGCTGTCAGTATGTCCCAAATCAGGATGCTCATCTGATCACCAGTTCAGGTGATCAAACATGTGTCTTATGGGATGTAACAACTGGCCTCAAAACTTCTGTTTTTGGCGGTGAGTTTCAGTCTGGACATACTGCTGATGTATTGAGGTACGGATGTTGCTTCCATCTGCTTGGTTTATTGGCATCAGTTATTGTTAATATGGTTTAGAAAGATACACTCAATCATCCAGAACTATTACCATTTTGATTTGGAATCAGTCTGTAGGTTTGGTTCATATGATAGGAATCAATCTATAGGTTTGGTTCATTTGATTGATCTGTGTATGAAAATTAGCACGGATTATAATTTATGGTGATTCAAGTTTAAACTCATGCCCTTGTACACTGGATGGTGCCACCATTTCTTTCAGTGTCTCAATCAGCGGATCAAACCCAAACTGGTTCATATCTGGTTCATGCGATACCACTGCACGCTTGTGGGACACTCGCGCTGCAAGCCGAGCTGTGCGAACGTTTCATGGGCACGAAGGAGATGTTAATACTGTCAAGTTCTTTCCGGATGGGCATAGATTTGGGACTGGATCAGAAGATGGAACATGCAGGTTGTATGACATTAGGACGGGGCATCAACTCCAGGTGTATCAGCCACATGGTGACGGTGAGAACGTGCCTGTGACCTCCATTGCATTCTCTGCCTCGGGGAGACTTCTTTTCGCTGGCTACGCAAACAACAACGCCTGCTACGTTTGGGATACTCTTTTAGGAGAGGTAAGCTGTGGTAAAAGTTGTTTTTTCGCTTATTGTGATGTGTAATTGTTTGAATGTGGGGGGTATTTTCATGCAGGTTGTACTGGATTTGGGTGAGCTGCAGGATTCGCACAAGAATCGGATAAACTGTTTGGGGATGTCAGCAGACGGAAGTGCCTTGTGTACAGGAAGCTGGGATTCTAATCTAAAGGTTAGTGTCTCGAAAACAAAAGTAACAACATGAGAGTTGTGAGTAAGCTGATATAGACTTTTGAGGATCTGTGTTTCATTAAATTACACAGATATGGGCGTTCGGAGGGCACAGGAGAGTGATATGAAGACGAGAAAACAAAACATAGGAGTCTTGTCTGAGCTGTATCTCCAGTCCTTGTGGTTGTGGTTAATATTTGTCTGCACTCTTTGTTTGTAATCTGTGTGAAAAAATTGGGGATGGGGAAGGTGTGTTGTTGCTTTTGAATAGTGGAGTTTGTGTTAGAGAGGATCAAAACATCCCTTGTTTACTAGTGTGCTTTTGATTTATTTATTCATCATTTGCCTTTACCAAATCATATACCACATTTCTCAACTTGGTTAGTTTGCAGCACCCTTCAGTGTGACTTCTCTAATCAATTCCTCAAAAGTGAAGACATGCTTAAGCTGGTGTCCTATCAAAGCATGTATGAAATAGAGAAAAGTGAGAAACGGAAAACTCACACAATTCTTCAGAAGAAATCTCATTGAGTAAGATGTGTTGCTAATCACAGGACCTTTGTGACAAAAGAGGTCCCCATATGATGAAGGAACCAATTATCAAACAACGTGCAAGCATTCATCCTCAGAATATACCTGGCATGATTAATGATGCAACCTCCGGGTAGTTTCATCGACGTCTACAAAGGAAATCATCTTATTTCCTTTAACCATCAAATCAAACACAAAAGTATAGGGAACAACCATCATATAGGAAAAACTCCACAAAATAATGTAGAAAAAGAAGGCAACTGATCTCTATTAGAAAGAAACATAAAGAAAGGTCTTTTGTTTATTTCTGGTCTTGTACTTAATAATAACACACTCTTTGGTGCTGTGCTGTTACATCAGAGTTTTAGCCGTTGGCAACAATCTCATGAATGGCCTCAGCGACAGAGACGTCTTCTGCTCTAACCGCCAGTTTCATTGCAATCTCCTTTGAACTGTCCATCCCAAACTGTGCCCTCACTAACACTTTCATGTTCCCTATGTACACACCTGACAGTAAGCAAGTGTGTGACCTTGCATTGCTCGGAACTGTCTCCGTTCCCTGCAATTTTGTTTCTCAAAGTCTCAGTTTCAAGTTCTCATCAAACCGGGAACAACAAATCATCGTGTGTTAAAGCTGACTAACCTCACAAGGCTGCATGCCAAGAAGATCGGTCACAGCCTTTATAGCTTCTCCCAAACTCTCTCTCTGGCCAAGCCCATATTCGTCTACGTGCTCATCTTCTTCATTCATGCTTTCCCATGCATTCCTAAAATTGGAGACGCTCACCTTTACCATGTAATCTGCAGCTACAACCTCAAGATCCTCCAGTTGGTACTCATCTTCTACCCCATCATCCTCTGCTTCACCTGTGCTTGGGTCAACCTGTTACAAATACATTTATAATGCACCAACAAACTAGTCATGTTGCTTTCCTTTTTACCTTTGAATAACCTTCAGCGTGTATACAGTAAATTAATTAATTAGAGGATATGGAAAGCAATATCTACCTCCTTAACAACAAAAGTCAATGTGTTAGAAAACTTTCCAACAGCAGGGACACCAGCTGGCTTCTCAAAAGCAACAAAGGCTTGACCAGGTGAATCATAAGGAAGTGAGTTCAGGGCCTTTGAAGTTAATTCACTGAATTCCTCTGCTTCTGAAGCATCTACAATGACATTGACCTACAAAAACCCATACCAGAATAATGAAACGAGTAAATAAGGCATAAGATACGCTTTACACCAATGTTTCTAGACCGATGGTTCAGTACCCTCTCCAACAACTGCTCTGGTATTGTGTTAGTGCAGTTGTACTGAAACACCACATGATTGTCAAAGATATGCTTTACAACATTGACGGCATATTCTGTTTCTGCTTCAGTTAGCTCCACAGGTGAAGAAGACTGAAAAAGGAAGTACAAGTTAAAGCAGCGGAGATAAGCCAGTAACATTAGTCTGAAACAGAAGAATATTCAGCCCTAACCTTGAAAAGTTTTCCAAAGGCGGCAAACTCTGGAATAGATGAGAGAAGTCTTTCATAGCCATCAAAACCAGAAGCAGGTGCAGCTGGTGGCGCACCGAGACCAGTGGGCTTTTTACCCTGGGCTTTCTTCTCTGCAAGAGGTTGGGATTTTACTTCCCTAGGCACAGAGTTGATATCAAAAGCTTCTTCAGAGGGATCCTGCAGATCAAGAATATAAGATAAATGTCCTAGGAAACAGACGAAAAGAAGAGAACCGACTAATGCAAAACTCACATAATTCTTCAGACTAGTTTCCATGTTGACCAGAGGAACCTCCAGGGAACCAAATAAAAACTCCTTGCTATCTTTATCAGTGTCAACAGTACCATCACCACCAAGGACGCTCAAAAATAGTGTTGCTCTATCACGGACCTTAAGATAAGAAGAGGTCGTAACTCATGGTCAACGAAGGAATCGCCAAACAATTTGCATGTATCTCCTCAGAAAATGTTACAAAGGCAATCACATGTATGCATGTTTAATGAATCAATGATGCAACCGATTCAAGGGTACACAAACAACATACATAAACTGAAATGCACAGATATATAACTGAACCAACGACTAGAAAGTAGCTTTTCTAGACTAAGACTAGGAACGCACCTCATCATCACTGTCATAGATGCAGCGCTTCAACAGAGTGGTAATACGAGGCTGCCAAGAATCCAATGAGATCATCAGTGAAGGAAGATAAAAAGAAGAGAAAAAGACGGCTTATAAGATAACTATATACACCTTCAGGGATTCAACCATAAATCCAAACTTTGCAAGTGTTGAAACAGCAGCTGCCCGGACAGTGGCATTTTCCAGATGCACACGATTATAAATATATCGTATATACTTGCTTGGATCGGAGGTGTTAGGCCCCTCAGTTCCCAGAAAATGAAGGATCTGTGCGACAAAAGATATTTAAATACCATGTATGAATTTTTCAAAAGCAACCAGATTGATTATGGAGGAAATAATTTACCTGTGTTGAAAGATAAGTGAATTCACAATCTTCAATGAACTCACAAAGATGAAGCAATCCACTTTCCTTCGCATCAGGGATATCTCTGATAATGGTCACAATAGAATCTACAATTGCTCTTTTATATTCAAATCCACCTTCTTCCCTGAGAATGTTGCTTAAGAAGGTCATCCTACAAATGAAAAGGTGAAACAGATTAATCAAAAGCCAAAAACACCATACCATTTTTAAGTTACTTGGAAAGAATAGCAATGCTAAAGAACAAAAGTACAAATACCACAACCTAAAACGTCACTTACAGGGATCTATACTTCAGTGGGAATTTCACACACAACGACCTTATTGCTTCCACGACCACAATTTTGAACTCATCAGCAATATCTGACATAAAATTAGTTATCTGCTTCATCAAGCGTTCTACACTTGATTCGTTCCCTGTTTTTAGGAGAGTGGTGATTGCGAGTGTAGCAATGCTTCTATTCTGATCAGAAATTAAACTCTCCATGTCAATGTTGCAATTGGTGACAGCCATAGGATGAGTCATTGCAACCTGTGGTTCAAACTTGCTTTTAGCGTACGGTGAAACATCTTTTCATCCTTGACAGGGAAGGAAAGAATGAAGCTATCTAGAAAACTATAAATCCTTTGTGAGTTCCTCAAAATACAAAAAAAAAAAAGAGGTAAAAGACATTTTTATGAAGATTTTGATCTAAGAAAGCATTGTAAACCTTGTTCAGAGTTCGGACAGCAGCAAATCGCAACACTGGTCTGGGTGAACTCAAAAAGAGTTGGAGAACAGTGATTGCCGGAGTCAACTCTCGGCTTGTCACACCATCAAGCTCAGTGATCGCCCTGGCAGCTTCAAGGATGACCATTTCTGCCTTATGGCGCAGGCAACTCTCCAGAAATTCATAGAACGGACGTTCTCCAGACTGACCGTGGTTGGACATGTCACGAATAACCTGAACAATATAAAATAGAGCTAAATCACAGAGATACTGTTCCAAGTACCGAAATCAAACTGCATAGAAGACTAACCTGACTGGTGTAACGTATCAAAAGACACTGAGCCAAGGGAGAGCGAACAGATCCCCTGGTCAAGCTACCAACCAACTTGCTAACAGCCAAGCGATCATTTTGGCGTATCTGTAGATGATAATATTGTTGGCAGATATAAAGAATTTTTCACAACCATTATAACTAAAGAAGGAAGGCATACATATTATTTTCTAACGTAAAACTTAGACACATGATAAGTTGTCCTTCCAACCTAATGAGTTATTCTAGACTCAGCAGAATCAGAGACAGAAAGACAGACTGAAACCTCGCAAGAAAATCAAGTATTGGAAATGACCATAGTTAAGAGGTATGATGCTGCTGCAGAAAACTTATTGTCTATGTTTCTAGGCAATAGTCATAGTAAAACCTCTCCATTTTAAGGCTCTTCTCAGTAAACAAAAATCAATTAACTTAGGTAACGGACGTACCTGATGGAGCAAAGCTAGGGCATGAAACTGAACGAGGGCTGATCTGGATTGAACACCTTCCTGAACCTCATTGCTCCATCTTTGACAATTTCTGGGTTCGTCTGAAAACAACAGTATAAGCATAACCTAGCAGCTAAGAAAGAACCTAATGTTTTCTGGTGTGTAAAAGGTACCTTAAGCAAGTGAAGCCCACTGACTAAAGCAGCACTTGAAACAACGGGATTCTTATCCACAATGGCTTGTTTCAAGTAGCGCTCAATTTGAGTGAGAAGGGTTCCATCGATAATCCGACAGAGAACACGGATAGCATTTGCCCGATACATATCAATTTTACTGTTCATGTCCTTCATAAGAGAGCTTGTCACAATGATAACCTACGAGAGAAAGACCAAACTTTTTTATCAGAAATTTATACCTGCAAAACGTAGGATGATTACTCATATGAAAATAGAGTGAGATGGAAAACCTCATCCGATGAAGGAGATAACTCCTTGATGATCAAGTAGACCATTCTCCTCAACCCTGTGTCTTTGGACTGAAAAAGCTTTGTAACTGAAAAGAAAACTTCCGTTGCTTCATTCTGCAAATGAGAAAACATATGATACTTTCACCAATAAAAATGTTGTTTACACAAATCAAACCGCATAAAAAAAATAAAAAACAGACCTTGGTGAATGACTCCCCTTGGTTAAGCAAATAAAGAAGCTTGGTGATGACCTGGGAGCATCTTCTGGGATCAACCTGAGCGTCATTGAAGACTCTAGCTTCTTGAAGAACCGCTCCCTTCTCAATTCCCATGAATGGAGAATACTCCACTGAGCCCAAATAAGAAACAAGTCACACAGGATCTCGAGTGTGTGTGATAACAAAACCAGATCGATCAAAGTTTAAAACTGTCAACACAAAACTTGAAACTGTACATCTACACAAACCAAATTTACAATACAGAGACTATCGGATCAAATGATATATCTAGAATCCACACAGATCATCTATAAGATTAACATCAGATCTAACGCATTGCATAAAAAGCGGAGGGAGAACATTACACTCATCGTCGTGATCATCGTCTTTCTTCACGTAAGGTTGCGCCATTGCTATTCTGATCTGACCACTCCCTTCGAAATTACGCAAGTCACACTCAGATCTCGCTTTTGAATCTTATGTTTTGAGAGTCTCAGAAACTGATGGGGATCGAAAGAGAAGAAGCTGTAGAGAAGCTCCGATCTGCTGCGGTCGTCTTTAGATCTATATGCTGAGCTCTAAAATACTGATCTTCCGAGAGACTGCCACGTCATATTAGTTAGATCTTATAGGAATGATGATGCAATTAATCATTTTCTTGCCTACTGATTAAGTTATGTTTTTTTATTTATTGTTTTTTCTTTGATCTAATGGTTCCAAAAAAACAAACTTAATAGATGGGAGTTATTTAATTAAATACAACAACGATATATATATATGTATAATAAAATCTTGATTAAGCGTATCAATTACAAAACCATAACTTATATATGGGCTTTACTAAGACCCAATACACTAACTGTGGACTTTTTTTCAAACTGCTAGCTAATCTTTGATGCAGAATGATACAACACAAGGAACAAAATGCCTTAGCAAAAAACGAAAGGCATAGGCAGAGAGATGAAAGGTGAATGCAGGCCCGGCTCTGGCCCTGTGCTAGAGGTGCAGTTGCACAGGGCCCATTACATTTTTTTTATTTTTTTTAGCTTATGTTAGGGCCCTATTTTCTTTAAATAAAAATTATATGAAGAAATGATTTTCAAAAACTTTGTGGCACAGGGCCCATTTTATGTTTGAGACGGGCCTGGGTGAATGTGCATGTATGTAATTAAGAATGTGTGTGTCTAAAGCTGAGGATTAATTGCGTCTCACTGAACCTCTATGCATCTCTTCACTACTTGAAGCAGATGGATTTAAACCATACTCACTTGTTGCACCGTACTCACTGCTCTGATACTCTTTAGTCTCTAACGCCAGCTTCCTTATTTTTTTCATGTCTGCACTGTACGAGCTTGCGTCATACTCTGAGCTCACTCCTCCCGGGCTCAAATACGAGTTTTGTCCTGGTCTTCCTCCTTCGTTCAGATCCTCCATTGCCATATCTCCTTCTAATGCTCTTACAATCTTTCATTTATACACATAAAGTAATGTCATCAAGATTGTGATTGATAGGTAACCAAAGAACTTAACAAGTGTTTTTTTTTTAACCTGACTCATCTTAGGTCGTCTTCTTGCTGAGTGTCTGATGGCCGCAGCTGCACAAGAAGCCATTCCAGCCATCTCTTGTTGATTGTAGTTTGTCTCTAGACGTGGATCTGCTAACTGGCTGTAGTCTCCATCTTGAGCCGCTTTCATACACAGTGGCCTTGCCTGCAAAAACAAATGGTAACATTAATTTTAATCTTGAGTATTTAACAAGTAATTACCAAAGAGGGGATTGACTTACCCAATCTACTAAGCTATCTTCCATTTCTCCAGTTAGATCCACTGGAGGTCGTCCTGTTATGAGCTCAAGAAGCATTACTCCAAATGAGAAAACATCAGATTTGTCGGATAACTTGCCGCTTGACGCATACTCTGGAGCTAAGTATCTGAACCAAAGATAATCACATATCAAAAGAGGGAATAAGTGCACTGTAAACAAATGAAAGTTAAGAAAGTTCAAAGCTGCTTTACCCGAATGTTCCCATGACTCTAGTGGAGACATGAGTATAGTTGTCTTGAGATAGCTTAGCTAATCCAAAATCTGCAACCTGTGTAAAAGTAGATTGATTTAGACACCAACACAAGAGATATGAGAGTAATAGTAGCAAAACCGATCTGAGATTTTGGGGGTTCTAAACATTTTTTTAAGAAATTTTATAAAAAAAAATTTTGATACTTGGAGACCTATTCCTATATAAAAAACTTCAAAAAATTTTAGGGGCCGAGGCCATTGCTTCATCCGGCTGTGCCCAGATCCGGTCTTAAAGTAGCAGTACAAGGGTCAAACATAATACCTTGGTTTCAAAACTGAAATCAAGAAGAATGTTTGCAGCTTTGATATCTCTATGGATAATGCGAGGATGACCTATATCATTGATGTAAATATATACAATGTTAAATTGCTTATAGAGAGCTGACATGGAAAGTGTATTGGTGTGAGATTAAGATTTTCTTACAGTCTTCATGCAAATATGCAAGTCCTCTAGCTGATCCCAGTGCAATCTTCACTCGTATAGACCAATCCAAAACAGGACGACCCTTTCCTGAAATATCAACCATGTTACTGATAAAAAGAGAAACCATACTTTTTATTATGTTATGTTAGATGAACGTACCGTAAAGATGGAACTCAAGAGTGTTATTAGGTAAAAACTCGTAAACCAAAAGCCTTTGACCACCAGAGATGCAATAACCAACAAGAGAGACGAGATGACGATGATGGACACGGCTAATGATCTCAACCTCTGCTTGAAACTCACGTTCTCCTTGTCCACTTCCAACTTTAAGACTCTTCACTGCAACTTCTTTGCCACTAGGCAGAACTCCTTTATGAACATACCCAAATCCTCCTTGTCCTAGCAAGTTAGACTGAGCGAAACCTTCTGTTGCAAGGGAGAGTTCATCGTAGGTGAAGGTGCTTTGGTTATGACCAAGAGTCGCAGCTTGAGGAGACGGTGTAGCAACGTTTGGACCGGTCAGGTTGGAACTGTCACTATGAGGACCAGACACAGGTTGCTGTGGGCCCCAGTTTCCACCAGCCATATTCACCACATGATCTTGAGGTGTTCCGTTGTTGTAATAACCACCATTACCTAAATCAATGTTTAATAAGTCAGATAAACCATAACTAGACGTTTTATAGAGGATTATTGTTTAAGCTGGCATTTATACGATATTTTGAAAACCTAAACTGATTTTTAAAAACAAATGGTTTCTCTTATATCCAATTTGCCATCTAGTTGGTCGTCTATGCGCCCTCGCCTAAACTGATATTTATAATCCTTACCTACACTATGCAACAGCTCCTTCAGCTTCTTAAGCCTAATCATTTAAACCACTAGACTATAATCGTTATGGAACATTTGGTTACCATTAGGTGCTCCATAGGGACTGTTATTGTAGTAGTGTAAGTGGTTGACTTGAGGATCACGTTTCTTCTTCTTCTTCTTGCAACAGATGCAAATAAGCACTAGGAGTAGAAGCAATAGCCCTGCTCCTACAAGGACTCCAATTATCAGTCCAACGTTAGCCTGTTGATGATGTTCTCCTGGAGATGATGATGATGATGAGTCTGAATTTCCACTATTCCGAGGAGGGCTTATTGACCGAGGCGGTGAAGGTGAGTCACCGTTGCCGGAGTTTCTGTTCCCTGATGGTGGAGACGGTGGAGAACCGTCTCTGTTGTTACCATTGTTGTTGTTGTTGCCGCCGTTGGTTTTGTTACGGTCGTCATTGGCACCAGGAGAAGGAGGGGATGGTCTTTGTGGAGGGGGTGATTGGTTGGCCGGTGCTTGAGGTGGTGCAGGTGGAGTTACCGGAGTTGTGCCTTCAGGGGAAGGTGGAGAAGGGTTCTCTGGAGTTTGCGGTGGTGGATTACTTGCAGCAGGTGGTGAAGGTGGCGGTGATGGAGGAGGTGTGGTTTCTTGGGTGGGTGGTGCAGGTGGCGGTGAAGAATCAGAGCTATTGTTAGTTGGAGGAGGAGCAGAATCAGGGGAAGGTGGGGATGAAACAGGTGGTGATGTCTCATTGGACGGCGAGCCTGAACCTGCATTAGGAGTTTCAGGGGCAGGAGGTGAATCCACGGGTGCGTCCGCCATGATGATGTGTTTTTTCTAGGTGAAAGGTTTCTCAACGACGGAGAAACCTTGTCCCCGGTGATCCTGGACGCAACAGCTTTTGTTTTCCAAGCAAAACACGAATAGCTTTATGGGACTCAAAACTTAGAACTTGGAGACATTCATACCTACCCTGGTGATGAGAAGATTGTTGGAAAGTTAGAGGGAGATGGAATCGTGATGGATTCTCTTTTAGCTTCTCCTAGGAACGAGGAGAGTTCTCCTGAACAAATCAACAGTTTTAACTATAATTAGAAGCAAAGGAGGTCTCTCTTTCTCTACCATCTATCATCTATATTTGATGTCTTTCAAGAACAACCGTAGCCTCTGCTACTTTTGCATGCGTGTGCCGTTTCAAGTCACTGGGACCCACCGGTTTGAGATTGGAATACAACTTCACTGATCTCCCCAAGACCAAAATTTGATGCAAAACCGACCAAAAACTGATTTTTTTTGTATAAAAAAAAAGTAGTTAAAGAGAGAATGTTTAGCTCATTGGCGGGAGCTAGCCAACGACTCAGGAGAGAGAGAGAGAGAGTGTTTAGCTCATAACGTCGGTTACCTAAGGAACGGTAACACGTAAAGGTTATTGGACTTTTGAGTTTGATATATAAGGGCTTGCCGGAAAAATCTAATCATGTCGGAGAAAAGAAAAGCCACGAGGGTCCAACTTTTTTTCACCACGTTACTTATATTATCGGACGCTCTTTAATACATATACGCGTTTGTGTATTATAACCATAATCCATAAAACATTCAAACCTTCTGCAGAATCTTATCTTTCTCTGCTCAGTGCTCATAGAACCATAAATAAAACACATTCACATATCTCCATTTGTCACTTACATTAAACATTAACTGATGGGTCTACAACCCCTAACTAACTTCGTCTCCTACATAAAGTCCGATAAATCTCCAGAAACAATAAATCAAGCTCAAAGGTTGAAGCCGCAATAGGTGGGACAATGTACCTGGTCTTACAAATAGAACATCAACACTATCATGTGGAACCACTAAACTGAAGAAACATTGTCTGAACCTGGTGCTGGATCTGAACTTCAGGAACAGTCAATGATGATGTTCATGTACCTGGTCCTGGAGGTCTTGGCATTGGTGGGCGTGGAAAGCTCATGCCCATGGGAGGTCTTTGAGCCACATTAGCAAAATTTGCAGCGATTCTGTTTGCTGGTAATGATGCTTTTGAGGACACTGAAGGTGGGACACCGAGACGAGCTGCTATGATCTGTGCTCTTTCATGGTATAGCCGTTGCTTTGACCTTTCTAATTGCTCTCTTACCCTCGCTGTCAAGCTTTCAGCGTCGTTGAAGATAGATAGCTTTGCTTCTAGTTTATGTAACTGCTTAGGCATACAAAAAACTCCCATTATTATGTCACAACTCCTGAACAATACGGCACTATCAAAGGTGCATACACTTGAACGATATTTTACCTGCTTCTCTATCAATGATCCAGAAAGTTGTCGGATTTGATCTTCTTCAAGCTTCGCAAGATGCTTTGCCTTTACCGCTGCAGCTGAGAGAGCAGAGATAGCTGCCCGCTTAAGCTTATCAGTGTTATGTTTGTCTTTTTTCCCTTCACAAACATCCTTCTCTTTGCTTCCTTCTTTATTTGAATTTTCACCTGCAAACAATGTTTAAACAACAAACCAATAAGATATAAAAGCAAGCAACGCAGGTCCATTTTCTAATGTTTCAGAGAGAGAAAGACAACCATCTGTTCCATTTTCCAGTACAGAAGCTGATCCAATGGGCTGCTCTGCAACAGACGTGTCTGGCATACTATGAACATCCTCCTTAGCCTGTTCAACCTTTTCTCCTGCTGTTTTCACCATATCTTGAGGATCCTTCTCGGACTGTAATGTATCCTTCATCTCCACATCTTTTGATGCTTCTGGCTGAGAAG
The DNA here is from genome assembly GCA_905132885.1 of Moricandia moricandioides. Classification (NCBI taxonomy): domain Eukaryota; kingdom Viridiplantae; phylum Streptophyta; class Magnoliopsida; order Brassicales; family Brassicaceae; genus Moricandia; species Moricandia moricandioides. The sequence continues at coordinate 49,417 of CAJHQQ010000282.1, forward strand.
TATTTGCAGCTGCCTTGGAGACAATTGCTTGAGAGGCAGCTTTATTTTCGCTAGAAAGCTTATCACCATCCTTTAAAGGCTCTTGGAGCTCCTTCCCTGAACATTTGTCCTGCGATGTACAAATTATATCCGATGGTTTCTCTGAGTTTTCAGTTGTGGCTGGATTACTAGATCTCTTTTCTCCTTCAGAATCTGGATTTCTAGCAGAATTATCAGTTAGGGAACCAGGTTGCTTTTCTTCGGAGACTGAATCATGCTTTACTTTTCCTGGATTAGTATCTGCCATTTCCCTACCATCTGAATTCAAGGAGACATCTTCTGCTTTCTGGATTTTTTCTTCTGGCTGCTCATTATTATCGTTCCCCACTGCATCCACACTGCAAATGTCTTGCTAGTTTAAGATTTGAGAAACAACAACCAATATCTTCAAAATATTGCGAGAAGAACAAAAACACAGAATTGAAAAACATTATCGGATATTAAAATAGATGCGAAACCTTTTTGATTCAGTTAAGTCCTTCTTGTTTTCTGGTGGATCTTCGAGAACAAAACAATGTCTTGTGGCAAGCAACAACCCAGAATTGCTGCTAAAAGATTTTACGGAAGCCCGAGCTGAAGCAGTGGCAACGTCAGATCCCGCCAATCTCACCAGAAAGGCTGCCTAGAGAAGAACAAACTTTGCAAGATCAGACAGGGAAGAGGGTGAACTTCTGAATAAAATAATAATCTCCTCTCAATCACCGTTGCAGCAAATTTTCTGTTTTACATCACACAACTTACCAGTCCCATGACAGGATTCCCCAAATCAGCAAAAGATAAAGAGGCTTCGGGCGTGATGGGATAACCAACGTCTTCAAAAGCATCAGTCAGAGCTTTCAGAGCAATGTTTTCATCAGTCTCATCTTTACATCTTTCATCAATGACAGTTTCTACCTTGGGCGTTTTCTGGTCGGCTTCCATTTCATTAGTGTCTTCACTCGCATCTCCAGGGTTAGAAGACTCCTGAGGAACTTTTCCTTCATTGTCATCTTCTTTTTCTGGAGCTTCCTTCACAGTTTCAACTTCAACAACAGGATTCGTATTCTCTGTCTCTTCAGGTGCGTCTTTTGAGATAGATTTCTCATCTTTAGACACAGCTATATCTTGAGTGTCTTTTATACTTGGATCTTTGTGGTCAATTTGATCAAGAAATGCATCCTCGATTGGCATTTGAAGAAAATGAAGCATACACTGAGCTTTCGTTTTTGTAGCAACATGCTCTGCAATCTCATTCCAATTTTCCTTGAAGATTTCTAAGCCTTCAAGGAGAAGAAGAGTCTCTTGATCAGTCCACTTCCCACTACCAACGCCAGGATCCTTAGCAGGCTCCAATAGTATAAAGTCGGAAGACGACATATCTGAGCTGAACTTGCCACTGTCAAAGCATTCCGTGCATAAGTCAAAATCTGCCTGTCAAAATCTCAATATTAGCATATATATTTTTTTTTAAAACTATCAAATAAAATAGGAGAAAGAGTAAATATTGCCACAAATGGTAAGATAATAGTACACGGTCATATCTAAATTCTGCATTCCTTTCTATCTCACATATGCCAAAGAACTAAAATAAAGTGACAAAACACCTGTTTCGGGCAGTGGTAGCGCTTAAGAGAGCAATCAGCTGAGCAAGAGTTGCAGTGATATTCAACCGCTGGACCCTCTTGCTTCAGCGAGTCATCAGCAGCCATCGGATCTGGAAACAACCCTGATGGTGTAGCTTCTTCAGTAAGACGAGGCTTTTGGACAAAAGCAGGGCGAGCCTCATCTGCTTGGAATCGATATAAACTGTTAAGCAAAGACTCCTTATCCCCTAAACCATCATGATCATCCCCCGCAGTAGAACTAGCGTCTTGTGATGGGAATGGGTGAAAATTGATTAAGCCCCAGTAGTCCAAGAACTCCATCACCTCCAGCTTTGCTTCCGAGTCTCCAACCTCGAGTTTTGTTAAGTCTTTTACTTCTATTTGCGTGTTTGGATCGGAATGAAACTTCCTCATGATCCAATCCCTTATTTCCCTGTAAACCTCAGAACTGCGACCTTCCAACTTGCCGTTGAAGAAAGAAGGCAATGAACGCTCTTCAAGCGGATGAATCTTTCCCCATGAGAACCAACCTGTAACAAAATCTCAACAACAATGATATCATATTCAATCTAACACAATGTTCACACAAGATAAGGATTAGGAGCATCAATTCATCACCAGGTGTTCTTAGATTCAACATGATTAGGAAGAAGAAGAAGAAGGAACGAACCGCAATGATTAGGCACCACATGAACATTACTTCCGCGAGATCTAATTACTTCGAAATCAGCTTCGATCTTAGCCTCCAATGCCTCCCACTCACGGATCGCCTTGTTCCGCTCTTCCTCCTCCTTCGGCTTCTCGCCGTCAGCACCCACCGCGGCATTCAGCAGCTCCGACTTCACCTCCGCCGCTGACGGCATGTTGCTTGGCGCCTGTCGAGCTCTGGTTAAAGGTCCGTTATGGACCGGGGAGAAAGAAGCAAGCATCGCCTTCTCGCGCGTCAACATCCGCTTCGAAGAAGTGGATGAGGAATTGGAGGTTCCGAGAGCATTCGCTTTTCTTTTCACACGCCGTCGCGTCGTCGGCTCAGATGCCGGAGAATCTCCGGAGCTGCCAGCATCGCGTCGTTTCTCCTCCATCTCAAGAGTCGGAGCTAGTTCGGGGGTTTCCGTCGTCAGTGTTTTGCACATTTTATCTTTATTTGGGGGTTTTCCACATTTAATTTTGTTTTGGGTGTAGAATTAGCAAATCGTATGTTTTCAGGGACAAAACTGCAAAACAAATTGTTGATAGAATATATAAACTTTTTTTTCCTTAATTGGCACGCCTTAAAGTTTTACTTGTATCTTTCTGAGTAATTATTATCATTGCCATATCTCAATCCATGATTAACCCCAGTTTTTTAATTAGTTAACTGAGGTTCTTAGTTTCAGCTAAAAATTCTAAGAACTGATTCTTAATAGAAATATATATAAAAAAAATGTTAAGAATTTCAGTTAAAAATTTGCCAGAACTTATAGCACTTAGACTGAAAAAAAACAAAACTGACTGCACAAAAAAAAAAAACTCACCAAAATTTTCTACAAGGTTGTTCTGATAATATGTACAAAAAACTTAAAAATCTTGGCGCAAGAAGTTTTTGGAACTGGTTCCTTTTAGTGTTGTGACAATGAACCTCGATGAATCTTCACTTGCCGACTCTTTAACACACGTTTTGGGACCTTTAGAAACTCCTGCACATCGTCTAGTCTCTGCATCCAAAACAAAAACTCATCTTCAACACATAAGAAAAGAACAAACAATCACTCAAGGATATGGCTAGTGGTATTAAAGTTAATCACCACAATGAGGTTATCCACAACATCTTCGTAATGGAGAAGGATATGTCGAGTGGTGTTGAAGTAAAGTCAAATACATATTATACTACCTGATTAAACATCCACTTGAAGCCAACAGCGGAAGTACACTCATTCTTAGAGGCACTACTTAACCAGTCTAGATTATAGACTTGGTGAAGTATGTCAAAAATGGCTGAAAACATTAGCCCTCCTCTCTTTATTAGAAAAGATCTCTCCGTTGGAGCTTATGTTAGTATGATTGTTAAGTAAAGTCATCAAACCAGCCACTACCAGATCTCTGCATGGAGATAATGGCAAAGTACTAATCAATATAAAGGGTAGAGCCAATACTCACAAAGGCTTAAACTTCTGTTACCTGTTATATGTCTTTGGTTTAGGGTAATGCAGGAATGGAATGTCCCATGGTTGGATGCTAGGCTCAGGACAAGGCCTCTCAAAGACTTCGACGTTCAGGAAACCATAGTTTGGGCTAACTCCAATTTGTTTCAGACAAATCGAGCAAATGTACACGGCGCACACCATTACAAAGAAGAGAACGACCATTCTTAACACAAGTGACGACTGTTTAGGAAGCTTTATAACAAAAGTATCCTGCCAAAAAAAAAACAGTGCATTAGAAAATCTTTTATTTTCTAATGATACTGATTCCCAAAGAATCAATTTGTATGGATTAGAGCAAAGGAATATGAGATTACTACGAATGGGCAAAGCTTTGAATCTGAAAGCTTTGAATCTGAAAGCCACACACTACGGAATGTACCTTGGAGAGCAAAGAATGGTCGTCGGCCATGGCTGCCTTGATAATGAACAGAACAAGAGAAAGACATTGAAAATTTTCAGGCAAAAATAATGTGAAACTTGTGTTTTAGAGATCAAAGCAATGATTAGAGTGAAGCCCCACGACCGTTGTTTTTTTTCTCTACTTTTCTGTTCGGTTGCTTCGACTTCACGGATTTCGAGTTATTAACATTTTAAAATGAAAATAATATGGAAATTTTAGAAAAAAAAATAGAGCGTAAACTCCGAGACAAACAGGTCAAGATTCACTACCACGTCATTTTGCTGACATGCACCGTGTTACACCAGTCACCACTGTCTGTGCCTTCCTTTTAAATATTAACGTTTAATAGTATATTTTTGGTAAAATATTAAAGTTTAATATTGTTTGTAGGAATCAATAATATTGCATGTAAAAAAAAAAATTGCATGTAATTTTCTTTTAAATAATAATATTGCATATAAATGAAAATTATCATGGTGTTTTTCTTTTGTTAAGTTTACATCAACCTACGCAACGTTAGCTACTCAGCTAAAGGTTGTTTGTTTTCGTCTATTACATTATGGTATTTATAATGCTAACATTTTCACGATTTACATATATAAACACAAACATACGAATTTAACTGTTCCAAAAAGATAAATATTATGTTACGTACATGATGCCACCTGCGAGGCTGCGACCTACATAGACCATTTTAATCTCTCTTTACAAACATAAAATATAGTATATATCATCTCAATGCTATTTTGGCCAAATAAGTCTGAACTTCTTGTTACACGTACGGATTCTTTTGTGAATTATAATTTAAAGATTGGATGGATTAGAAGTTTGAAAAGAAATGCGATATAACCATTAATTTTTTCTCCTAAAGCTTTTGGAAAAAAAAACATTGGAAGCACAAAGAAAAAAAAGAAAATCTTCAGCCGCAAACAATTTTTACATCGACGAGGAACAGTGAAGAAGTGAGAAAAAAAACAGAGAAAAACATTACAGACCAGATTAGCAATACATTAAGTCTCTATCGAAGATAAGAATCCAAAAAAAAAACACAAAATAATATCAAAAGAAGGTCATTTTTGTATTTGAAGAATTGCTTTTAGTGGTGATAAAAAGAACTTCTCTTATGATCTTTCTTGGACTTCACGAATCCTAACCCTAATCTCTCTCTCCACCAACCACTCGACCCTTTTGATTTGCTTCTCGGTGAATCACTGTCTTCTTCACTGAGTTCTTCCTTCAAAGTTGACATTCTCTTCGTCGTGTTGGCTTCTTCCTTGAGAGGTAAGACCATGCCATCAAAGAAGATTTCATCTGCTGTGATCATGGAGAAGTTGTTGACACCGAACTCAAAATCATCTGACGACACCGGTGCCTCCTTGTACTTGACCATGTCGTTCTTGGTAGCTGCGAAACCGCTGGAGAATGAGATTCTTGGCTCTGCATATGCACCGTACTGATGATGTTGCTTCATGTTCGAACACTCCATTTTTATCTTTTCTCTCTATTGATCTATCTTTGTTTGGTATCTACTGTATTGGTTGTAGTCTCTGTTAGTACAATGTCTGTATTTATATGATACATGCTGGATTCATGTACTTCCTTTTTCATACAATTATAATAGGGATATATAATATTTTATTATCACACATACACAAAGGGACGAAAGTATTGTCTCTTGGAGGTTTAGAGATCTAAGATTAGATTCTTAATTGATTTAAGCTATCTTCAATAATAACTTAAATCCATTTTAGGGGTCAACAGCGGGAAAAGTTAATGGATTCATGTTAATAGTCTCTTGATACATAAGAAGAGCCATTTATGATCAAGAAAAACAGTATTACTTCCATTTAATAGTTGGAAGATTAAACCCTAAATTAACGCAAAGGGATGTTTTAAGCACATGTACGTTTAGTTTCATGCACATGCATTTTCAGAAGAAAAAAAAATCTAATGCAACTTCTGAGAAATTTCCTAATCTCAGTTGTTTTCTGCTTCGAAAAAATGGGGATAAAAATAGTAATAATTCGATGACTATCCAAAGTCTCCAAAGGTCACACAAATTATTTGTTTAAACCATAAAAAACGTAGAAGCTAGGGATATGTATTCTTATAAGTCTGAGTAAAAATTTCAGTTAATTAATATGGATAGTTATACTGCACATCTCAAAAGACCATGTGATTAGATAGCTGTTTATTGGGTAATGCACACAGTAATCACTAATCTGAGTTCCCACGCAACTGGGTTTACACACACACGTTGCCACTCAATCTTCACTCCAGCAACCAAGAAAACCCATTTTAAAATTAACGAAAACAAAAATACTAGTAAGATTAACCGTACATTTCTTGTTGTATTCATTTATCAAGTACTTTATTCCGTTACTATCTCGAGTTAATTAAGACCTCCTAGTGAATGTAATAGATAGGTAGGAAGTAAAAGCCTAGGTAGTTATTTGATACACGTAAAAGTAATAGTGTGCATAGAGTAATGTATATATGAGAGTGTGTCTCTCCCATGGTCTCCCATATAGTGAACACAAGCTTGTCTCTTGCAGTTGCAGTTCACAAAATTTTGAGAAACCTTTTGTCTTCTTGTGATGATTAAATTAAGCACCACCACGCATTATTATAACGTAACAAAAACTGAGGCTCGACGTACAAGGTCAGATCTTGGATTTCACTTGTTCTTGTGTGATATTTGAAATAAATAATACCAAAAAAATGAAGAAGGTTCGATGAACTTCGTGCTGCTTTCGACTTTCCAAACCACAATAGCTTCTTTTTTTTTAACTAGATATTAATGTCGGTGTTTCCTTCTCACGAAGCAAGTGATGATTCCAGTTACGGATGGGTCATGCATGGCTGTATGGGCAGAGAACATATCCGTAAACATCCAGCTCAATTTTATGAAAAATTAATATCAGTTTAAAAATAATAATTTGAATGTGTGGAATTATCGATCTTTTTATACACGCCCGTACTTGAAATCTTAGTACATTTGGGGAACATCGATAATGTAAAGAGAATTTTAATGTTTAGAAGGCGTTGTGCAATAATTTTATGAAATGTCTAACTATATTTTTGGCCTGGTCGCTTCAGGCTGTATGATTGAAGCTCGTTTTGATAAGATATTTTTTTTGACTTCATCATCAGGATGTTATTAAGGTGATTGAAGCTTCAGGCTGTAGAATTTAGCTTCAATTTTGTGCTATAGAACTTGGAATAAACTTGATACCAAAATCTCTTTTTTATTCACTCTTAAAAGAATAAGGTTTCACAAGAACAAAATAAAGATCACAAGATAAAACCACAAGCAAAAACTCTATTTATTTGCTAATTACTCTTGATCTCTATTTATTTCTTTTATTACTCTTGTTTCTTTTCTAATCAGATGTATTTTCTTGCTGCAAAAGCTCTCATTCTATAGTCACAACCTAAACCTAATTCTCTCTCAGAAAGGATTATTTCTATAACATTAACTTGACCAGAAACTTTGCTGACAAAAAAATCTTAGCATTAGGTTTAAATTAGGATTGGGCTCATATGATTACAGGCTCCGTATAGATAGTTTTTTTTCTTATAAAAGACATTGTAGATACCATATAGTTTAGTTTGAAGATTAATATAGCATCGTTGTGAGTACACTTCAATTTTTTGAAAAAGCGAGACTCTGAAAATAATTTCATAACACGACCACATTCTTTGTACAAAAGTTGTTTTGGGTTGAATAAATGTAAAATTCATTCCACAAAAAAAAAATATATATATATAATTAGCCTAATGCTTGTGTACCATCATAGAACAGGAAGAGTAAAGAGCGCCTGTAGCTCAGTGGATAGAGCGTCTGTTTCCTAAGCAGAAAGTCGAAGGTTCGACCCCTTCCTGGCGCGTTTGTTTTCGTTTCCTTTTCTTTTTCTGATAAAGTAAAAAAAGTTTTTATTTGATTTTATCATTTATCTTGAATAGTGTATAGACTTGCCGGATCTGTGTCTCCAACTCCGGCGGTGTAAAACCCTAAACTCCTCCCTGCTTTTTCGCCGCGGACATAAGGTATGAAGGTGTTCCGTCTCGACCGTGAAAACACTCTCTCTGTTTCTCTCTTCACCGATGTCACCAACTCCAAGTACTCTCTCTCTCGATTTTCTAGTTTTAGCCCTCTATCTCTAATCTCTTCTTTCGCTTGTGTTCTAGTGTTATTCTACAGATACTTATGCGTATCTCTGTTCTATAGTGTTAGCTAAAAGCTTCATTTTGTGTTCAGGGAGGTGTTGAGTTCGATGCTAGATGGAAGCCTGAAGCTGGAGGTCTCCTTTCTCAATGCACTACTCGTGAGTTCTTCTTTTCTTTCCTCTTTTCTCAAAACATTCTAGAACGTTTTAGTTTTTCTTACATCTTTGTTAACGGATCTGTGTTTATCAGATACCAGACGTTTTCCCTCTCTTAGCTGCTGCTCAGAAAGCACTTATCTCCAAATCACGCGACTCTTTATCAACCCGAACTCTTCATTCTGAGCTCGTTTACAACTACTCTGGTTCTAAACATGTAAGCAACACACACGTTACTACTTGTGGTGCTTCTTCTTGAACCCTTCTTAACCTCCTTAGCTATTGGTCTACTTTACCTAACAATCTAAGATTATTGATTATAGCTTGTCGTGAGTTAGTTTAAAGAGAAGAATTAGTTGAGTCTTGAGAGTATCTCTCACTAATCAAGATTCTCTGGTTTGGTGAATAGAGATATACAGACAACTTGTCTAATGTTGTCATTTGTTCATTTTCTCCTCCCAACTAGATTACAGAATCATTGAAACGATGTGGGATATCCGAAACCTCTACTTACATTCTTGCTGCCCGGTTCAATGCTTCTCCCCTTGAGGTCTATCATCCAAATTATTCATCTTAATTGCTTTCTTTAAGTTTCTGTCAACCATGACATGTTTTGAGATCAAACACCTTAGATGGAGGAGGTTGCAAAATTGATCAACGGGAAGGAAATTGACTTGGAGGAGTTAAAAACGCAAGCTAATCAAGCCCATATATTAAAGGTAACGTTTTGGTTGGTAACACTAGTTAAAATCCCTTTTCTTTTTGATAATAATCAGCTACTTTTGATTATTTTCAGCATTACAAGATAACTAACCAAGAACTCAGGATATCCTCTCTCGGAGATGCCATTGTTTGCAGGATCGCTGCACGCGACGCTTTGTAAAAGAAGACATTTTTCTTTGTCTTCTTATAGTTCTGTTCTCAGTTATAACTAAACGTGACTGTTCGTTTTATAATACTTTGCACCTCTTTAAATTGCTGATACGAACATAGAATTGATCATAAAATACTAATTACATGTTCATTTGCCCAATATAAGACAAAACAAACTATGAATCTTGCTCATTTGAACAAGACAAAAGACAATATCAACTCTCTTCTTGCACTTAACTATAACAAGAAAGAGCAAAGTTGTTTTTAAGAAGAATCGTATTTCATCACTGGAACATATCAGCAATAGTGTTTCCTGAATCCGAAGAATCTCCATTCCCAAAGTCCATCATCATCATCTTCAAATACTCATCCATGTCACAGTCTCCTCCTCTTCCACTCCATTGCTCTGCTTCCACAGAATCCGCTGCACTTACACTCGTACTCGCATTCGTTCCTACATCTTCAGCTGAGGAAGTGTAATCCACAAACGGGAAGTTGAGTTTAGCCCGTGGCCCACGGAACCCAATAGCGGCCCGATCATAGGCTCTAGCAGCATCCTCAGCTGTCTCAAAAGTGCCGAGCCAGACACGTGTCGCTCTCTTGGGATCTCTGATCTCAGCTGCAAATTTTCCCCAAGGTCTCTGCCTAACTCCTCTGTACCCATTCTTCTTGTTCTTCCTCTTCCTCACTTTCCCGCCGCCTTCTACTTTCTTCACCGTCGCCGCCACGTGGCTCTCTCTTCTACTAGTAATCCCATCTTCTTCTACTTCTACCTCTACTTGTTGTCTGTTTTCGATTCTCTGATTTGGCGCGAAAAAGTAGTTACAGCCGAGACAACCATCGATCCTGCACACTTGGCAAGTGTCGGAATCCGACCGAGGCATTCCCGCGCTTATCACCGTGCTCTCGCTGGAGAAACCTGATACGGCGCCGTTTCGTTTTCCCCTGAGATAACGTGTTGCAAGGCCGAGACTATAACAGATAGTTCTTGCTCAGGTGACAACTGCTCCTTCTGATAAGGATACCGGGTCCGGGTCAAATCGCGATCCGAAGGTGAAGCTCCGACGAATTCGGGTCTGTTATTAGGATAATGCATTTGATTTTGGATCTTTGTTGTCGACTGTGTAAGTGTTCAAAGCACCTGGAGATGATGAAGTGATTTGTTTTGTGTTTGGGGGAAACTGAAAGTGGAAAGAAGCTCCTTTATATATGCGTGTTTTTTTTTTCCTTCAAATGTCTATGTGGGCTTGACAACTGGCACGCTCTTCAAACACGGGCTCGTTTTGTGATTTTGATTTTTTTTGGAAACACGTGCGTTATTTTCTCGAATGTCGAAAATAATTTTTTATTTTGTCTTTTTTTTGGGGATGGGATGGGTTTTGATTATATGACAGTGACATTTCTTTAAACATAAAGTATTGAATTATTATCATAATATATGTGACACTTTTAAGAAAGAGTCACCTTTTGTGATTTGTTATTTATTTATTATAAAGCTTGTGTTCGTTTTCACACCTTGTATTTAAATTTAAACATGTTTAATTGGGGAATAAGTATCTAGGTACGTAATTGATTGGGTTTAGAATAAGGCACGTGATATTTTTAAACTTATCAGCTCGACTGCTTTGTGAGCAATTTGTCTTCACGTTTAGAGCTTGTATAAGATCAATTTGTTTTTCTAGATGACTACATCCACCGTCTCAAAACTCAAAAGCATATCTATCCTTTTTGTCTTTTTATACTATCGTATACGACGAATGAACGAATCAATCCAACAATATTTATTTAATTTATGTCAATAGACATGTTCAACATTACAATAACATTGTGTTTTCACACAAACAAATGGTGAATTAAAAAAAAAGAAAACTATTCATTTTCAGAGCACGAATATGAACAATCGCAATGAACTTTGCTCAACATTTCTGTTTCAACCTAACCGACCATGTAATTTATATATCATCTCTTGTATATACATCAAAATTAACATAACATATAAAACATTTATTTATTGTTAATTGGTTTCAAATTAAACGTTCACAAAACTTAATGTTATGTATTCTGTATATATAAGTTTACAACATTAACAAAATGAGCTATCTTTTTTTTTATCTGAGATATTCAGCAGACCGATATCCAACCGACTAATATTAGTAGATTTACACATCGACGCTAAATATATTTGATTGATCGTAAAAAGAATTAGATATTCATGTTGTCTGATCATATATAGAATTAGTAATTTCACATTAGAAAAGAGTCAGATCCTTGGCCTAGACCAACATAAAATGTCTTTACAATCCAAGACATTGTCCCCACTCTTTGGCATCTGCATTTACTGTCTCTTACTTTAAACCAAACTAGTCTTTGACCCGCGCGCCCGCGCGGATGTTATTTTTATGAATGTCAAATATTTTAAGCAATTTGTTTGATATAATTGTATATATGACTGAAATTTAATATTCGATATTCATTATCCGATCCGGGATCCCATCCGCTTCGAAAAACGGATATTCGGAGATCCTAATAGTGATTTTACGAATTTGACTGATCCACGTACAAATTCGGATAGTAAAATTTTAGGTCTGGATATCCGGATCTGGATATTAAATATTTAAAATTTAATTGTAGTTATCTATGTATATTATACATACTTTTATATAAAATAACTAAAATTTTAATTTTATTAAATTTTAATGATTTTAAGTATTTTAAAATAATAATTTTAAATAAACTAAATAGATGGTTAATATTTAGTTTTGATTTATTTTAAATGAAAAAAATCAGGTTTGGATATCTAAGTGTATTCAGATTTTAGTTCGAATATCCTAATCCCGAATATCCAGATCTAAATAACAATTTTACGAATCCAACGAATACATATCTGAATCTGTATATCCTAAAATACTCTGGATATTCGATCCGTCCAAGACCTAACTGTGTATATGTATTATATGGTGATAAAAAAACTAAATTTATAAATTACATAGGTTATTCTTATTAGATATATATCGTACAAATAAATAATACATTGTATTTGTTTGTATATATAACCATTTATAATAAATATTAGTATGTATTTTTTAAACTGTTATAGAAAGTTACATGATTTTGTTATTATAAATGAATAGTTCAGATTATAATCGAAAATTATTAACATTATTATATTTTTTCTATTTCAAATATAGTTGGTAGATTATATGAATATAAATAAAAAAATAAAACTAATTAATGCTATATATATGTATAATTCTGTTTTTATTATAAAAATTTGGAAAAAAATTAATGTTTAAATGTTTGGATGCATGGATAATATCAGTTGCATTTTGTAAATATTAGTTAAAACCAAGAGTTATTTCATATTAATATTTTAGTTTTAATAAATTAGATTTATTTTTTCTTAGATGTTTGGATACAAAGATAGTATGAGTGGCATTCCTTGTAAATATTAAGCAAAAACAATGGTTATTTCCTATTTGTACTTCAATTTTAATAGATTAGATGTATAATTCTGTTTTTATTATAAAAATTTGGAAAAAAATTAATGTTTAAATGTTTGGATGCATGGATAATATCAGTTGTATTTTTGTAAATATTAGTTAAAACCAAGAGTTATTTCATATTAATATTTTAGTTTTAATAAATTAGATTTATTTTTTCTTAGATGTTTGGATACAAAGATAGTATGAGTGGCATTCCTTGTAAATATTAAGCAAAAACAATGGTTATTTCCTATTTGTACTTCAATTTTAATAGATTAGATATGTATGTATTTTTGGTGTGAATGTTGCTTCAAACCAAATATAGTTGTACATTATTTCCATCTTACTTTCAATTCCTAAATATATATAACTGGTTTATGACACTAATGCTGTATATATATTTTAGTAACTTTTTACATAAAATAGGAAAATAATAATACCCGCAATTAGTTTGTAAGTTTACAGAACGAATCATACTAATTATAACTTCTGTAGAAAAAAAAACATCGAGTATTAAGAACATATCTTTGTAATTTGTCTATACATTAAAACTACACTAATACGATATGCTAGAATTTGAGAAATTCAACTAACATGAGAGAAACTTACTTTTATTTGAATACTTTTTTCTATTACCTTAGTACGTGCAATGAAGAAAATGAGTTTAATTAAGTAAAAAAAAAAAGAGATAGTGAGATAACTTGTCAAAGGTGGTGAATGAAAGCGAAAGTATTCCTGTTTATCTCTGATTTCAGATATTCCAATGATTTTAGAAGTTGAAATGAAATATCATGATGCTGAGCTGGCATGTGGATTCACTAAGCCCTTACGTCACTCTATCACAGTGTTGACCCTTTGTCCACGCTGACCCACCACGTCTTCACTTTCTAGACTCTCTTCTTCCTCTTTTGGTCTCTGACTTTGTCTCGTAGCCAATTATATAGATCACACGTCATGACTCTTATGGATATCATAGAGGCAAACCAATATCAATATGTACTGTACACTTCTTTATTTTATTAAGGAATGTGAAAAAATTTTTACGTATAAAAATAGTTACCCTTCTTGTCAATTACGTATAAAAACAAGTTTGTATCAGTGTATGCGAATATTTGATTGAGAGATTTAAGGACGGCAGGATCCGATACAAGTTAAAGTAAAGAATAAAAAAAAACAAATCTAACCCTGAAAATAGGAATGAGAGGTAAAAGCTTCAAGATAGCATAGGCACGTTGAGCACATGTAGAAAATGATTGTAACACGTTTTCTGCGCTGACCAACGTTTTCCTTCACTATCTCGCCGCGTCATAACTTTTTCACTTTTATCTTCCTCCCATCCCACTAATCAGTTTGATTCTATGGATTAGTACTAAACACCTTTGTTATTTAATTAATAACGGTCGATCACCATCCTAGCAAACCTTTTTATAATGCGTATTTTCATTGCCTATTAAATAATTCATCAACTCTCATTTATTAATCATTTGTAAATAAATATCTAAGCAGCTTGAACCGTCCATTTCATATACATGAACGAATAAATAGTACTATATCTGGATCGAGTATATTTAATTAAGTTGATAAAACAAGACATTTGAGTTTGATTTTTGATTTTTCATATTAAATGAATCACTATCCAATTCTCAATCAGGGGTGACTATCGACATAGCTGAATAAAATATTCGTTCAAGACTCTTCAAAATTTTCAAAAATTTTATATTAAAAAAAATTTAAAATTGTAAAACAAAAAAATTTAACAAATTTTAATAAATTGTTTAAAACCCCGTTAATCTCATGACCACCCATGTTCTTAAATCTTAATAGATCATAATAATACAATTTGAAGATAACTAATATTTCGATGGAAATCATCTCAATATAGTCCTATCTCGATACATCCCATTAAAATATTATATTTGGTTTCTAAATATTTTAAAAAACTTCTACATAAATATAAGTTCTTAATTTTTATTAAAATAATAATTTTGAAAAATATTCATAGCCCTGAAAATTTCAGATCCGGTTCTACTTACAAAAATACTTTTATTTACGAAATTTTGAGATGTGAAATTCAACCCTTCAGAGAGTGCCTCCTTCATTAGTTAATACATAATCTTCTCATAATTTGATCAGCTAAATGGAGATTGGAGCATAAATATGTACTGTACACAGTACACTTTCACATTGGTATTTACAGACAGGATCTCCCATCTGTAATCACTTTAAATCACATGTATGTTTTCTTTAAAGATTAACAATCGTACACACACATCATACAAACATATTATCCACAAACTCTAAAAGAAAAGGAAAAAAAAAAGATTTTTCAATTTTGGAAGAATCAAGAGGATAAGCTGGCCTCGATGCTAGTAGTGGACATCTCCTGGAACATGGAAGTTTCTTCAACATGCCACTTAAGAATCTCTCTCGCATACCTCAGTGCATTGTCCACAGTATCACTCTCCAAGCTCACTTGAGAAACAAACAGCTTCGGCCTAAAGGCCCTTCCACGCATCGAAAAGGGTCCCACGAGTGAATCATACAGTCTCTTGAACTGAAACCCAATGTAATGGAAAGCACGCTGAGCCATTGGAGGGTTGTGTCTGCTCGTCTGGTTCTGGCTTATCAACGGGTTGAAGTCTTCGAACCACTCACAGGTTCTTAAAGGAACCTCCTCGATTTTCTCTTCCAGGAGATCGAACTTGGTTAGAACCAGGAGGAACCTTTTGTTAGCTAGGATCGGGTGAGTCACCATGCTCTCAAAGAGCTGTTTGTTTGCAACCATCTTGTTCACAAGAACCCCGTCACTGTCTTCTACGTATTCTCCATAATCTGTTAGCGAGACACAGAATATCACCAAGTCGGCGTCTTCAAACATTTCCAGCAATTTCCAGTTTTCTCCAAGGCTTCTTGGATTTAACCGGATGAGTTGGTACCTGATTAGAGAGAGAGAGAGAGAGGGTAAGTTCAACGGTTGCTCATATAGTTCGAATGCAACACAAGGAAAAGGAATAGAACTAACTTCATGTTTGGATCATGTTGATAATCGATCTCAAGAGAGTCTTCTTGAGCTGTTGATGGGAATGAGAACTCCACACAAGAAAGTCCTTCTATAGATGAGAGTCCTTCCGCTTGCAATATGTCCATATCAGTAGGATTGTATTCTGCTCTCGAGATCTCTAGAATCTGATTAGAAACAACTTTTACGTTAGTCTTCTTCTTTAAAGAAGCTGAAAAATAAAACGTAAAAGCATTTGATGCAAACTCACTCGTCCAAGAAAATAAACAGCGTTTCTGGGAAGTGTATCACGAAGTCTTTTGTAGGTGGCTTGAATGGCTGGTACTCTCCAGAGCTCTGCAACGGTTTGAGCATTCTCACGGCTTGAGGCTGGAAATATCTTCAGGTTTCCTTCTTCCTTTTCTTTCAGAAGCCAATCGGAAAAATGTTTTAGTCTCGGGTTGATTGAGCTAACTGTTTTAGCACTGGTCTCATCTCCTGAATTGCCTAAACCACAAGATATCCATCAGCGTCCCTCAATATTCAATTTGTTAGCTGATGTTTGTATATGTATGTATGTACGTTCTCTAAACTTACCTGTTTGGTCTGAGAACTGGTTATTGTTCATCTCTTCTTCGTGTGCTTCAAGAACCATAGCCAGATAAGCATAGAGATTTGTTTGGATTACGACTTTGATTCTTTCACGCTCGTCTTCAGAGAATGGGACTTTATAGAGAGACCTTGCCTGAAACAAAAGAAGTCAATACCAGATTCTCTCTACATTCGACTTGTGTGGCATTAAGATGAATCGCTCACTTGTTTGTAAATCGTAGTGGCACCACATCTCTCTTCACCAATCAGAAGAAGCTTGTTAAGCATTTTGTGCTCATATATGGGTTCATCATTTGGTTCTACGGCAGATGAAGTCAGAGGAACTGGTAGAGAGAACACAGCGCAAGCAAGCCTAGCTCTTTTCTGAGAAAGCATCCATAATTATATACGGTTTATAATCATACGTTTTGAACAAACAAGAAAACTCCTGTGCTCGGTAAATTATACCTTACTCCAGATGTTCCCCATGATACGGTTCTGACCTTCTTCCTGGTAACTTCCATCTGCATTGACCCAAAAATGAGGCTTTCCTTCACACTGCACCCCAACCATCTACATCAAAGCAAAGAGGTACATGATAAGTAAGAGGAGAAAGAACAAGAACACTAATGCTTAAGGTTGTCCAGGCAAAGCACCTTGAGCATCATGAGCTCACTCTTGGTTATTTCCCGGTTATTAATGAAAATCTCAGCGTCACCATTGCTTGCTTCCTTCTTTATGTTACCTCCTATGTTCATGTGAGGACTTATAATCTGGCAAGGCTTCTCTCCTACCTGTTATAAGTACATAGAACCTCTGATTCAGATGGGCATTCAAGATGTAAACCAGAGGATGTATACAAGAAACTCTACCTTTCCCCAATAGCCAGCAACTTTATCATACCAATAGTCTCCAGGTTTTAACTTTTTAGGTGGATTAAGACAAGTCT
Organism: Moricandia moricandioides; assembly: GCA_905132885.1. Taxonomy (NCBI): domain Eukaryota; kingdom Viridiplantae; phylum Streptophyta; class Magnoliopsida; order Brassicales; family Brassicaceae; genus Moricandia; species Moricandia moricandioides. The sequence goes on from CAJHQQ010000282.1 coordinate 66,840, forward strand.
GCAACATGAAAAGCTCTTCTTCATCTAAAGACTTGCCATTGACAGTAATCAGCCGCGAAGGCAATTGATTCACCTTGCAGGAGATCTCAGCCTGCATGACTTGTTTAACTTCCGAATCCGTGAGAACACGCTTCAGCATTCTTGAACACTTCCCAAGACTCCTTCTGTTATCCTCTGCGATTCTGAAACCAATGCAAGTCTGACACTTTCTTCCTTCAGGCATCGCACCCATGGCTCTACGCACACAGTTGGAACAGTATTTAGCATTGCAGACGATGCACACTTCCTTCTCAGTAAACCTGTTCCCACTCAGGCATCGATAACAAGACCCTTTTTTACCTTTCCTTTCAGCTTTAGGCGTTGCAGCTACACTCTCCCCATCAGACATGTAACTGCTTTCATCACATTCACTGCCCTGACTTGGTACATCGAATCTCACACGGTTTGCAGGTTCTCCATTGGAACAATCATCACCATCTGATTCCTCTCTTACTTCATTTGATGATGAAGATGGTGAATCAACAGATGAGGCCTCCAACCTCTTAGCTGATGATGATGATGATCCAGAGACCACATGATGAGGCTTCAAAACCACATTAGGACTAGCTGCAGAATCAACCAAACCGTTCTTCTTAGCCCTAACGAGAGGCTGGACGACAGGGTAAGAGACACCACTGGACAAGGAAGAAAACGAAACAGGAAGAGCAGTAGGAATCTGATCAACTTGAACCGGATTAGCTCGTGGGAGATTAGCAATAAGAGGACCTTTATACTCCTCTGCGAATGAATAATCAATGTGGGAACTATTATCATCACTATCGTCATTATCTCTTTTAGGAATCGGTGATGGTAAAGGTAAGAACTTTCTTACAAGTGTAGCCATCTTATTGCTAAATTAAGCACAAACACACCCAAAAAACCCTAATCCCTAAAATTATCTAAATCGGGAAACTATTGAACAAAATTAAACAATAAGAGGATTAAGATGGGTTAAATAGTCAATCAATGAACAAAAAAGAGCTCAACGGTACAAATAATATCAAATTGATCAAGAGAAAGCTCCTTTTTTTAGCTTTAAGAAAGGGACAAAAGTCGATTTTTTAGATGCAAAGAGGAAGATGTTTTCTGGGGAAAGGAGTTGAAAGAGTGAAGAAAAGGAAGAAGAGAGACAGATGGTTGGATCGTATTCTCTCTTAGTAAAAGACAACGAGGGAAGGGAAGACTTTCTCGGAACCAGATGATGAGATGAAAAGGAGAATTGAAAGTTTATTTTCCGGGAAAATTCTCGCCGTCAACGCGGGGTTGCGAGTTGTTAAACGCTGCGTTGAGAGGGTCAAATAGAGGGGTACTTTCGTAAAAACCGTGGTTATTTCTAACAACCACATGTTCGAATAACCGGAATCACGCGGTTCCGCGGAAACCGGATGATTTGATTCGGCTGGGGGAATGTTTTCGGTTTAGTGATTGATTATTTCATTATTTGAAATAACGGATTTATTGAAGATGTTTATTCTTTTGTCCAATGTTGTATATTGCGTTGTTGTTCACTATGTCCCTTGTGGGTAAAGCTGAAAAATATATCTGTCAATTTTAATTTGATTCGTTATCTATTTCGATTGAACCGAAAATTTTAGATATTTGTGATTCCATGAAATAAAAACAAATAAAAATATTTGATATTCGTAAAAACAAAATAAATCACAAATACTAATATTTTTAACAACGACTATTTAATACAATTATGCATATATAGATATATTTAAAAATAATCTATATAAAATATGTAAATATTATATTTTATGTAAGTTTTATAGTATTTTATTTATTATATTACTTATTGAATTTTTAAAAGTAAATAATTTTTATTTATATAATAAATTATTATCATTTAAAATTATTTTGATTTTTATTTAGTTTCAATTTTATTTTCATTTGTACAAATTGATTTAGGGAAGATGTGGAGGATAAGAAAAAAAAAAAGAAAAACAGGTTAAGGGGAGAGGAAGAGCCTCCGTCACTAAGAGCATGAACAAAGGGGGTTTTTAGTGGGTGAGACCTGCTAAATCCCTTAAAAACTTCACTGACACGTGGCGGTCCGCGATTGATCCGTTTTTATTTTTATTTTAGTTTTTTAAAAAAGAAAAAAAACCTAAGAGCCCTAAAAAATGGTGCTGAAGCTAAAGATTTTTTAGTCAGAAAAGGTAAAAAAAAAAACGAGAACGAGAGGAGAGAGAATTTTTTAAACTAGTCAATAGTTTTTTCTTAAGAGAACATGTAGTTTACAAACGTGTTTGATTGAGTCTTCTTTGTCCTTGTTAAAATTTAGCGGAAAGAATTATCATACAGTTTCGTTTTAAAGATTTTTTTTTAAAGTAAAAGAAGCAAAACTCATCACTACGTGAAAACCACTAAGCCACATTGACTCACTCTTTAGCTGACTTGGCACAAATCTCTTCGTTGACTTGGTCACAAAACTGAAAACAATCCTTCGGCTCTTTCCTCGTCGTGAAGACGGTCATCGTGACTGATCGAGCCACGGCGCATGTTCGTAAACAACCACAATATGCTCAGACCACTCCTTTTTTTTTATTTTTCCAAATCATGTGAACTCCACGTGCCACTCCCTTCGTGTGGAGAAGGAGACCTCTTCCACCCGGAAGATGCTGCTGTCTCTTCCGTCTCCTTCCACGTCGCCATCTTCTCCGACACGCGCCACACTTTTACCGACTTGTCCAAACTTCCACTGTATATAATCCACTTCCTGTCTCCTTCAACGACCGACGAGGCTTTTGCTTCTTTCCCACGGCAAGCTCTTTCCTCCTCCACTGCTAGACACTTGACGGGTCCCATGTGTCCCGTCAAAACAGACAGACACTCATGAGATCCATCACACGTGTCCCTCCTCCAGACACATATGTTCTTGTCAGCAGAACCACTCAACAACAAGTTCCCCGCTACAGTGAGACATAGCACGGCGGATTTGTGCCCTTTGAGTATTCCTCCGATGAATATTCTCTTCGAACGCTCCCAATAGTTCACTACCCCGTCTGATGAACCGGAATAAACCATCGAAGACTTCGGTTTAACCGCCAACGCCGTGACCGCGTTTTCTTGCTTGAGCAATACTTGAACCAACACATGCCTCGTTCCCTTGACTTGCATCTCACGTTTCCACACTTTCACCGTACCATCCGCAGATCCCGTGAACACCAAGTCATCAAAACCGGTCATAACCGAGTTTATCGCGTCCTCATGCGCGTGTATAGACTCTAAACATTTCGAATCCGAGACTCTCCACACTTTGATCGTCCTATCCCAAGAGCTGGAGTACAGCAAACCAAGCTCCACGTCCATGCTAAGACTCGAAACGGCGTCGTGATGCTTTGTTTTCACCGAGTTTTTATTCCGGTAATGCTTAGGGTTTACAGAGCTCTTGACCAACGATTTAAACGTTGGCAATGTTCCAACCCGTTTGTACTTACCCGGTTTCCTCTTCGAAACTTTCCAAATCCGGATCTTACCGTCTTGATGACCGGTAAAGACCCGGTGGTCTCCGAATATCACAATAGCCTTAATGAGCCCACTACTCGCTTTAAACCCAGCGTAGTCCTTCAGATTCTTCCAAACCCTAATGTTCTTTGAGTCCGAGCCCGTGTAGAGAAGGTCACCAGAAGCGGCTAACGAGTATATATGACCTTCTTCACGTACAATGGACCCAATGAGACCATTTGTCTCGAGAACATTGTCTTCATTAAACTCCGTAGCCCAAGGTGGTGACACACGGGCCCATGGTGACATTACGCAAGGAGAACCGTCTCCGCTGCTTGGACCGCTGCTCATGGTCGAGGCCGAGACGCTGCTGAACCGTTGGTGAGTTAGGTTGGTGGTTGTTATGATGGGATCTACGGGAGGGAATATTCCGTCGTGGTCAGCTTTCAAGATGTCGCCAAATTTAGGCCTCGGTTTGTGGCCATTGTCGGTAATGTCGTGGCGATGGTGATTGTTGTTATATGGATCGGTTTGGAGATCAACGACCATGGTACCACCCGTTTCATTCCTCATCTCAAATCGTTTTGTCACAAAAGTCAAATGGTTTAGGTAATAGAATAATGATGAAATGTATTCTTTATTTTTTTTCTTTTTGTTTAGGAGTTTTTTTTGGGGGGGTTGTGTGATAACTATGAATAAGAATGGTTGGCAAAGAGAGACAGAGATTTTAATGGAGATGTTGACGGGGAGATTGGAGGGTATAGAGTTATTTTGACTTTTTAAGAAGTTTTTGTTTTGTTTTGTCAACGACTCTTAGAGGATAATATATGGTTTGTGAAAATTGATCTTATTAATTACACTTATATACACACACACAAAAATCAAAAGACTGGTGATCATTTTGTAATATGTGGCGAGGTGCTTCACACGTGGTTGTTAGGAGAGGAAGCTACTATGATTTTTCAGTGTTTATTTAAGTACTCAGCTTAAGAAACTATAATATTTTCAGTTTGATCACATAAAAAGAACTATAATACTCGCTTTGTTTCATAAAAATAAAAAATATTTTTTTTAAATTTTCACACATTAAAAAATTTATTAAATCATTATAATAAATATATTAATTTTTATAATTTTTTTGTTTTCAATAATTTTTTATCAATAGTAACTCAATAAACTCAATTATTTTTTAAAAATTTACAATATTTTTATAGAAAACAAAAATTTTATCTTTATGAAACAATTTTTTTTAAAAAAATATGTATCATAATACAACGAAAGAGTACTTTCTACTTCGAAAGAGAAGAGGAGAAAATAAAGAAGAGGTGTTACTTCTTTTTGTCAGCAATAAAGAAAAGTTGTTACTTTACCATTTGTTATAACATAGGAGTAAATACCATTTGTAAAATTCTTTTTAAAACTGGAATCTCTATTGATATTTTTCTAATGTTAAACATATATCTATATCTATAATACTTTCAGCAACAAAAAAGTATCGAATATTTTAGAAAAAAACATAGATTTAACTAGAATAGAACATTCTTTGTAAAATGTATCTGAGGTTCTAGATACATTGAAATATTAGGCACGCAAGCCGAATGATACTTAAATCTCCTCCATAGCTCATTTCACATAGCTTTACTGCCTAACCTTTTTGTTTAATTGAAGATAATTTTAAACATTGCCAAGCATTTGTTGTCCTTGTGGAGGCCACAGCCCTTTAATAAACCCATATAAATCATCTACACAACGAATTACATATTATATCAAAATAACCACTTGATAAAATTAGGCAAATTATTTTAGGCATGTTTCCACTGTTTGTTAATTGTTAACTATTTATGCTTCTCTCCATTAAATTTCTTTTTTACATAGCAAATCGCTTATTTGAGATGATGTTTTCAAACTTAACTAACAATCGTTTTTGTCTGCTATAGTTTATTGAGTTGATGGAATTAGAAAAAAAAAATACAGCTGAGATTTTATATGAACAGGTAAGCACTGATCTATTAACGACTAATAACTCTCTTGACTTGCAAATTTACATCTCAAAGGCATTGAGAAGTAACAGAGTTCATAAGCTGAATCAGATATCTATATATTAGAAGTCCAAAACGAGTTATATATAAACCAAAAACTATAAGAAAGAAAAATAATAATTAGTCAGTCTATGATATAGTCAAACACCCTTTTTGCTATGTTCATATCATTTGGACAAAACACAAACAAAAAAAGGGATCTGAGTTCAGCTTCACAGTTCAGTTCAGTTCAGTTCAGTTCTGGTCAATGAAATCAGCAGGCAAGTTCAAGTCCAACAAAGTGACTTTGCTGTTTATAAAACTTCCTTCTTTTCTGGGACGTTTCTGTGAAGAAGAGCAAACCATGTCTTCAGAGTTCCTTGATCCTGAAGCTCTCTCAGGCCTCGATGTCTCTCCTGTACAAAAAAAAATATTACATACAGCTCATTAGTATTGGATTCATTGGTTCAAGACTAGAATATCATCACACAAGAGGGTTATTAGTTACCGCTTGTACCACTACTATCCAAAGGTTTGGAACTCCAGGAAGCATGAAACTCAGCTGCTTGTTCAATCCCCTTTGAGCTGTAAGGTGCAATGTTGTGGATACCAGACTGGAGAGAACCGAGCAAGTCATTCTCAATGCACTCGTACATTTTCTTGCAGAGGCTATCGATCGCAACAGAAAAGTTGATGACTTGAATCCTTACATCCATGACTTTATCATCACTAAAGTCATCAAAGGGTTCCTCTAACAACTGGGAAAGTTTCTCAACATTACCCTCGAGTTGCTGCTGCTGATCCTCAAATAGATTCTTCTTTATCTCTCTTTCCTTAGAGCTCATCTCATCCTTGAACAGCTCCTCCCCAAACATGTAATATGCAAAGGCATATGAATATGAAAGAATCCGTCTTGATCTGAATAACCTGTTTAGTCCGTTGGTGACCCAGGTGAAGTCTTTAAGCTTCAGCTCCTTCTTCTCTGACTTTGACACTTTCTCAAGGATTGTATCCCTAAGTTTAGCCTCCAGCTTCGATGAATCCGTATGTGCTTTGTATCGGTGATGGTAATGTGTATACCTATCTAAATCCCTTTTCGCTCTTTCCATCTGCCTTTCTTTGTCATCTTCGTACCGACCACAACTGTGACCATCTATGCTCCTATACGTGTGCTCCTTTCCAGTAGCTCCACCACATAGCCAACTGTTCAAGATGACAAACCAAACATGAGACCTTCCAAAGCAGATAAAAAGAAGAACACACAGCTAGATTGCTTACCAAAAATACTGCCCACAAATACACCTTACGAGATTGCATCCACCATTCTTTTCCACAGGTTTGGAACATTTGGGACACAGCTTTGTATGAACAGTTATCCAGTTAACTGTTTCCGACTCATCTCGACACTTCTTTCTCCATAGTTCCCACATAAAACAAGAGCAAGGGGAGTGGGCTTCGCACATACAACTGAAACAGAACTGAAGACCACACGAACATTCGACTTCGCAGAGCTTGTCATCCTCAGCTCGTATTGCATTCCCACAATGGGGAGTGCTCGGACACCACTTGACCATCTTGTTGTCTTCGATGTATGATTCAACAAGGAAACGATCAAACTTCTCAGATAGATCCGGACGCTTTTTACTGACGAGATTCCTGACAACATCTTCATCACAAATAGCATTGCATTTATGAGCCATGCATCTAATCCTTTTGCTCTGACCTTCATTAATCTGCACAGTAAAATGCTCCGTCCAACCTAACACCAAGCAAGAAGTGTGTTAAAATCATACGAGTAGTAAAAACAAAATCTTGGAAACATGGACTCACAATCGTTGCAAAAGAGATGGCCACAGTCCATCCTCTTCATCTGATCACCTAGCACATCCTCTAGGCAGACATCACAACTCATCTTCGAAGATCCAGGAAAGGAAGAGTCGCCATATTGAGAGTCGAGCACAGTTATACCAGCTCCAGAAAACAAGCTGTCCTTTCCTTTCTCAACAAACACAGCAAACAACTTCTCCACATCCCACTGGTAATGAATGAGAAGAGTCCGAGCATGGTGCTCCTTAATAGATAACAACTCCATCACTCTTAACAAATCTTCTCTCTGCATCAGGAAACAACAACAACAACAACAACAACTCAAAACCAATTACAGTGTTAGAGAAAAAACCAACGAGAGCTTCCCAAAAAAAAAAACGTTCTACAAGAGTCATCTTTGCCCATTCACCTGTGCTGCCAGAAGCGATTCCTGCGTGATGACCTGCAAAAAATAATAATAACAATTGATAAATGTAACCATACAATTCCTGGAACATGATACTTGTAAAGAACACGTCTTTAATAAAGCATTTGTCACACAATTGAACAGTTTCATTCTATTTTAGTAAACTATAGTTCACAAACCCTAATTTCAAACAGAGAAGAACATATAAATTTCCCAATTTCATAATCTGAGACCAAAGGATGGAGCTTTTGAAAAACCCAGAAGATTCAGATGACGAACGATACATGAACCAAGTTTAGAACCCACAATTGCAATTATATAATCTAAATTCACTTTCAAAAAAGTTCAAATCTTTTCATCAAATAATCAAATCAGAGAGGAGAGAAAGACCTGAGTGGTTGATTTCTTGGACGAGGAGGCGTGAAAATCGGAATCGTCGTTATCAATCCCGCCCAGAGACTCCTGATCGGAGGAGTAATAGCAATCCTCTTCATCAGCTGTGTAGTAATCATCCATCGTTCCTTCTCAATTACGGAAGAATCGAATTCATGAAATAAGTTTAAATAAGAATAAATTGGAAGGTCGTCGCGGAGGTTAAGTATATTCCGGCGAGATCACAAAGAAGCTCTCCGGTTAATTAAAAGAGTAGTATAAGAAGATGAAGAAGAGGAAGCCGAATCGCGTAGCTAAAGATTCCTCTCTCTCTCTCTCACGCCTTTTATGCGGAACATACACTCATGCAACGTCGTCGTTTTGGTTGCCAAGGAATTGTTTTTTAGGGGGGTGGGGGTTTAATTGTTTTTCATTCTCTCTTCAATGAATGGCATGGGAAAGGCTTTTATAGAAAGATTATTAATAACATAATGATATTTTTGGGACCATTTAATTAGTTATCTTTTTTTCTTTCTCGTCAACAGTTTGTTTCTTTCTAACTTATTCATTATTATCTGATATGTTAGTCCTCTATGTTCAGATCTCACTTAATTTTTAGAATAGTTTATAAAAATAAGGTTAAAAATATAATTAATTACCATTAAATGTTATTTTATTTTCTTTATTATCATTTATTGTACTTTCCTTTTTACAAAATACATCAATAATAAAAACTAATTATTTCTAAAATATAATATACATGTATACATAACTAATTTAATTTAACTTTTTTATATTTTACAAAAACAACATAAATAAAAAGAGATTTCTATAATTTTTAAAACATATATATATAAAAAACATACCTTGACAAAAAAAATTAACAAATAAATTCATTTATTTCACTTTTCACTCATGTTGTTTTAGAAAAGGCATAAAAAATAAAATTAAATCTGGCATATATATGTATATTATATTTAGAAGAAAAATCTTTTTATTATTTATGTAGTTTTTTTAAAATGACTAACAAAAGGAATGAAAATAATGGCTAATAATGATAATTAGTATAATTATTATGATTAACCATTTTAAAATTAATATGAAACGACATTTATTAAATGATTTATTAAATAATATTATAGATATATTTGTATTTATATTGAGTATTTAAATTATAATACTATTTAATTTTGATTTAAGTAATTTTATGTTATAGTCATGTGGCATTGTGTTAGTTTTATTTATGTACATTTAATTAGATCATTTTCAGTTGACAGATGTTTAATCGATTTAAATGATTGTAGAGAAAAATTACAGACTTACCAACCAAGTAGAACAGTTTCTCGAAACCCGATACTTGCTATAATCCACTCAATCATAACTCGTCAGCCCATGTATGAGCTAATGAGGCTGGAGAAACTTGTATATGATACTTGATTTCGGCCCAAAACAATAACTTGGACTTTAGAGTATTTCGGCCCAAAACAACAACTTGGACTTTAGAGTTTCATAAAGTGTAAACTACATTATTGGATTTTTTTTTGTTAAGACACTTATCAAAAATGATTCTCACGTAAGCCGAATTGATTCTCACGTAAGCCGAATTGAGGTTCAAATGCATTTCTTTGGTTTTATCTTTGTTTTTGTATTAAAAATCACAAAGACCGATACAAATCAACATGTTTTGACATTCCACAACCAACAAGTAACTAATCTTATTCTAATCTTACTAAACATCAATGTTTGTTCGGAAGAGGTAATCTTCCCCTTCAAGTTCATCTTGGTACATGTTTATTGGTGGATCATTATGTTTCTCATCTTCTTTCTCATCAATGCATCTCTTTCCCTGAACTAAAAGAAAACCGGGTTTTCAGTGAAATATCACAAGTTAAAAGTATGCAAGGGCAAATAAACTACCAGAATATCTCAAGGTTGACTTGTGAAAAGTTAAATCAAACTTACATCTTAGACTATCCTGTTAAGGCTCAGTTTCAAACGATATTGGAGGCCTGCATCGTAATCAAACTACATTCTCTATACAATGCCTAATTTTGATCATAAAACTTAGTTGAAATAGCATACTAAGTAAGCCCTTCCTGATCAGATTTCAGATCTATATTTCATTTTTGGTACATATGGTTGCTGGATTCAGTTTTGTTTTGGCATTAAGCAAAACTTATCACTAAGAGCTTGTGAGGATTTATTAAAGAGGTAAACCAAATGATAACAGAAACAGAGAACAAAAGCTAATCATTGAAAGGTAGAGATTCTTTGAGAAATAACCTTTCTTAAGATATAGAAGAAATAATGGAAGCCATCGCCAAAAGTGTTGTACTCCATGGACCAATTAAACTTGGGATCCATAAACAAAGGACGCCTGAAATGCGGCTGCATGCCAAGGAAAGAAAACAGAGAGAGTATTTTAGACAGAATACGATATTATCAGACAGACATCTTCATTTAATACCTGGCCAAAAGTAATGGAAATGAAAATCCCGTCTGGTTTCAAAACCCGGTGAACTCCATCTAGAGTAGCCATGACTTTGCTAACAGTTTCTTCACGGGGATTCCATGGATCACCAGCATCCACAAACAGTACATCCTTCACCAAATTAATTACCAAAAAAAAGAGAGCAAATCATGAGCTTTCTCTCGTTAAAATTCAAGAAGGTGTACATGTGAAACCACATTCGAAAAATTTAAATGGTTCGAAAGGAAGTTTAGCTCAGTTTTACCATGGTCCCTTTCTCAATAACCACATCAAAACACTCGCTGTCAAAGGGGAGATCTAACATGTCAGCTTGCACCACTTTTATTTCTGAATATAGATCAAAGTCCCACGTCAAATTATAAACTATCCAATGAACATTTGCTTCAACCAACAAATACAATTACAGGGCAGCTAGTGACTAATCAAGTTCTAAAGCTGAGATTTTGAAAATGCCAACCAAAAACTAATACAGAGTATGAATGGATACTAAAAAAAAAACAAATAATAAAGTGAAGAAAGCAATACCTTTGTACCCTTTTGAGAGCAACCGAGTCTGCATCTTGTGAACAGCAACAGAAGATAAGTCAATGCAGGTGATATCAAGAATCCCATCCTTATACAGCTCTTCACACAACTGAGAGTTCCCACATCCCAATTCCAATACCTTCATGGAAAAAAAAACTAATCAAAATCACATTTTGCAATTAAGTTACGGGTCTATCGAAAACATACGGAAGAAGAGGTAGTGATATTGGATTTGATGAGGTGCTGAAAATGAGAGTAGTCCTTGAACCATTCATAGTGTTCCTCCGATGAGAACCTCTCGTCCCAGTAGTGAGGATCCAGGTAGGTCAGAGCAGAAGGAGGACCGACGGAGTTCGTCTCCGGGTTTGAATTTGGATCCGAATCACCATTGGTGGGTCTACACTCCATCGCTTGATTCTCCTTTTAGCTCAGCTCCGGGAAGATAAACCCTAAACCCCTTTCAATAATCACTCTGGGCCTTGTTAAACCGTAAAAATAGGGGCTTTATGGGCCGAGAAAAATACGGCATAAAGCCCATTTGAAGTGTTGTGCTTTTTTTTTTGTCGTTAGTACTAAACAAGGAAAACAATCATTTTTAATTATCACCTCTTTCTCAAAAAAAAATAATATATTTATATTATTATTTAATTATAAAATTCTTAAATTTACGAAAAAGTTCAAACCAAAATATCTATGAAAAAAAAATTTAAATTAAATTTTCGGTAAAGTTAATAATCTAAAATTAAATAATATAAATATATACATATATGTGTATTGAGAATCTAAAATTAAAAACCCATATTGGGGTTGTTCATAACAGAAAAATGACAAAGTGTGAAACTATCTAGAATCCCCAAATTTATTTTCACAAATCACACACATGTCAAACAATCTACAATCCCCAAATTTATTTCAACAATTCACACACATGTTGTAGAGTTTAACTATGAGACTCATCCACGGTCGTCTTTGTATATTAGATTATACAATAAAGACTATTTGCAAACAAAATTGAAATCAAATTACAATATAAGACTACAAAAAGTCCAAGTCCACGGTTGGTTGCATTTTACACGTATTTTCAAATAAAACTATTTAAAAAATATATATATTTTTTCCACCTACATGCACGTGTCATGCACGTTACATAATCTATTTTATATAGCTGGAGAATAAAACACGGACCATCGAGTCCATTACAAGTTCCGGTCAGCGTCGTTTGTTGTCTGTAATCTCTCTGTCTCCATGGCTGTTGCTCTCCAGTTCGGCAGATTATGCGTGCGCCCGGATACTTTCCTGCCGGAGAACCATCTCTCCGTATCTTCCCGTCGCTGGAAACCTTTGTCAGTCCGATGGCTCGTCTGGAAACGGTGACGTGGAAGTTCCTTTGCCATCGATGGGCTCCGACTTTGACGCGACTACGTTCCTTAAGAAATTCAAGAGAAGCGATAATTACAACCGTAAAGGGTTCGGTCACAAGGAGGAGACACTCAAGCTCATGGATTCAGAGTACACCAGTAAGTTCGAAGTTCATTTGATCTTGTTGTTATTGTTATGTATGTGACAACTCTTCTTAAGGTGATATATTGGAGACGCTGAAGACAAATGGGTATACATATTCTTGGGGAGATGTTACTGTAAAGCTAGCTAAAGCTTATGGCTTTTGCTATGGTGTTGAGCGTGCTGTTCAGATTGCTTATGAAGCTAGAAAGCAGTTTCCTGAGGAGAGGCTTTGGATTACTAATGAGATCATTCATAACCCCACCGTTAACAAGGTAATGTACTTAGTCAACAAGGTATTGAACACTGATGACTTGCTTATCTACTCTTCACTTAATGGCTGCAGAGGTTAGAAGAAATGGATGTTAAACTGATTCCAGTGGAGGATTCTAAGAAGCAGTTTGATGTAGTGGATAAAGATGATGTTGTTATCCTTCCTGCCTTTGGTGCTGGTGTTGATGAGATGTTTGTTCTTAATGATAAAAAGGTTCAGATCGTTGACACCACTTGTCCTTGGGTCACAAAGGTATATACACTTTCATCTCTAGCCGTAGAGCTTATTGGTTACTTTGTTTTTGACATAATCTGTGTGGCTTTGAAGGTGTGGAACATGGTTGAGAAGCACAAGAAGGGGGAATACACATCGATAATTCACGGGAAATATAAACATGAAGAGACCATTGCTACTGCATCTTTTGCAGGAAAGTACATCATTGTCAAGAACATGAAAGAGGTAATGACTCTTTGTATACTTGGAACCGAGTTTTGCAAGGCTGTTGTTGTTGCTGATGTGTACATTATTACTGAGCACAGGCGAATTACGTTTGTGATTACATACTTGGTGGTGAACTCGATGGATCTAGCTCCACTAAAGAGGACTTCATGGAGGTAAATAGCTTCCCTTTCCACAATCTCTGATGCTCTTTTGTACTGGTCCTATAATATCTATGGTGGCTGGTTGGCATTTGTAGAAATTCAAATATGCTGTTTCAAAGGGTTTTGACCCTGACAATGACCTTATCAAACTCGGTATTGCAAACCAGACCACGATGCTCAAGGGAGAGACAGAGGAGATAGGTTAGTTACTCTTACTAGTTACTACTACACTGCTTTTAAATCACAGTCAATGGAAACAACGCATCTTATAGTCGAGTCTCACGCCCTGCAGGAAAACTAATTGAGAGGACAATGATGCGCAAGTATGGTGTGCAAAACGTAAACGGACATTTCATCAGCTTCAACACCATTTGCGAAGCAACTCAAGTAAATTTTTGCGAGAATCTTATTGTCATGCCTATAAAAACGAGCTTTAAGAAGTGGTTGATTGATTCATCAAATTCAGGAGAGACAAGATGCAATCTATGAGCTAGTAGAAGAAAAGATTGACCTCATGCTAGTGGTTGGTGGGTGGAACTCAAGCAACACTTCTCACCTTCAGGAGATCTCAGAGGTCCGTGGAATACCGTCTTACTGGATCGACAGTGAGCAACGGATAGGACCTGGTAACAAAATAGCCTATAAGCTACACGTAAGTCAAGTGCCATAAGAGTCCTCCACACATTCTTTCTTGAGTAGCTTTCAAAGATGTTTCTCTTTTACATTTGATAGTACGGAGAGCTGGTGGAGAAGGAGAGCTTTCTTCCAAAGGGGCCAATAACCATTGGTGTGACATCAGGTGCATCAACTCCAGATAAGGTATATAAGCATGTGTTTTCACTTTGCAGCTGGTTTTGTTTTGGACATGTGTGACATGTGAAATGTGGTAGGTCGTGGAAGATGTGTTGGTGAAGGTGTTCGACATTAAACGTGAAGAGTTGTTGAAGCTGGCTTGATCCTAGTCTTGTGATTGTAATGTTCTTCATGTCAAAGAGTGTGTGTGCTAAAGTAAAATGTGTGTTTATGATTTGTCTTTGTAACTTCTGTAAATGATATTTTTATGGAAGTTAAAGTCAATAAATCCCTATTCATCCTTGCTTCAGTGAATGTTCTTCCACCACAATGTCACTTACTCATTACCCTAATCTTAATTAGACTTTTATCTTATGAAATGTGAATTTATTACCACAATTAAACTACTACTCATGTCATATTCATGTTCAAACATTTAAATTTAGAGAAAAATTAGAAGAAAAGAACTATTTTTTATATAAAATAGACTAAAGTTTTGCACATAATAACATGTATTTTTATATATTTTATGGTTAAATAAACTAAATTTCAAGGTGAATATCGACATATCCTTTTATGTTTTATGAAAATAGACTCCATTTTTAGCATATGAATGTATATGTGTATATTATGGTTAACTATTTCAATTTCATAAGGGATAAGAATATGTTTTAATTTTCAAGTATTTTCTAAAATAATACACTCTTTGTTTCGTAATGTTACCTGTTTCAGAAAATAAAATTGTTTTAGAAAGATGTATTTTTGTATTTTCAATACATATTTTGTCAACTAATAATAATTAATTGCAAATTTAAAAAAACTTAATTAAATTTTTTAATTTTTTATTGGTCTAATTTTTTTGAAAAATATAATTACAAAAACTAATGTATTTATGTATGTTTTATTAATATGTGTAAAAAATTAAAATTAAAAAATTAAAATTGAAACAGATGAAGTATATTTTATTTTAATAACGTTTTATTTGTTTGATTTATTGGAAGAAATAAAAATTGGTGGTTAAATTTTTGCGGTTAAGTAGAAACCGCTATATAACGGAGAGGACAGACACCATGTCTGCTACTCCCTAACGATCCCTCTTTCGTTTCCGTTGCTCCGTCGTTAGGTTTCGTTTCCGTTGACGGAGACAAATTTCTACGGCGTCGAATGTGGTTTGAGCGACGAGAAAAACCCTAATTTCCGAGCATTCGAGAGCTATTTAGAAAAGTTCCGAGCAATGAGCTTAGAGAGAAGAACACACGAAGAAGGCGAAAGAAAGGATCCAGCTTCCTCCTCCTCCTACGAGTTCACCCACGCCGCCGCCAAAGCCGCAGTAGCTCAAATCTGCGAGAGCGTCGGTTACAACCATTTCAAGGATCCACCACTCGAATCCCTAACCGGATTCGCAATCCAGTACATTCTCCAGCTAGGTAAATCCGCTACTTCCTTCGCTAACCTAAACGGTAGGAGTCAGTGTAACGTCTTCGACATCGTCCTCGCTTTAGAAGATTTATCCGGTAATGTAGACGAGGAAAGAGTCTCGCTTGAGAGCTGTTCCGCTTTGCGTTCGGTTAAGCTTAGGGAAGTTATAGATTTTGTGAAATTGAGTGGTGATGATGAAGAAGGGGCTTTTATACAGACGTTGCCTCGTTTTCCTGTGAGTGATAAGAGGAAGAAGATGATGATGATGGTTCCTAGTTTCGTTGAGATTGGTGAGACTCCACCTGGAAAGCATATTCCTTTATGGCTACCGGCTTTTCCTGATCCTCATACGTATAAGGAAACACCTATGTGGGTTGAGAGAGGGTTAGATCCTAGAGGGGATAAGATTGAGCAGGCGAGGCAGAGGAGGAAGGCTGAGAGAGCTTTGTTGAGTCTTCAGAGGAAGCTTGTGTGTAGAATCTCTTCTGGTGATCGTGTGTGGGGAGATATGGATGGTGTGAAGGAAGAACTTGAGGTGCCTGTGGAGGAGAAAGTTGAGTCGTTGAATAGAGATGGCTTATCAGTGATGGACGCATTTGCTCCTGCCTTGGAGGCTGCAAGAGATGGTTTTTTCAGTGAAGATCACGCTGAGTGGAAGCAGAAGAAACCTGTTGCTCTTTCTAAGCTTAGAACCGAGAAGAAGTTTCTTGGAGAGCCGTTGGATCTGACTCTGCAGATGAAGGGTGAAGATAGACCTATATCGTTGCGTGAGGAAGATAGAGATGACAAAAGGAGGAGGGCAGAGTTCATTTTGAGACAGTGCATGGAGAACCCAGTAGACCTCAATCAGTTGTAAAATAAGTGACTCAATTACAGTGTCTGTAGCGTAGTTCTCCACATAGTTCCATTAAAGATTGTGATTTTGTAGCCTTTTTTTCTCCTTACAGGATTGTGTTATGATTACTTACGACTTTGCTACTGAATGGAATGAGAGTTTCTAACCATTATCTTTTAAGCAGTGGATATGTCTATTTTTCTCATGGAGATGCTTGTTTCATAACTTCTATCTTACATTATCTTCACTGTCCCATGAGTGGGAGCCAGGAACAGTGGTTGTATTTGATGATATACACTATACAGTATTTATTTCATGAGATCTCACTTGGATATAACAATTTCATCAAGGAGGAACACTAAATGAAAATGAGAATCCTTTTGTATATACCTCCAACTGTAGTTGAGTAATACAAATAAAACAATGAGTAAAGAAGACACAAGAGAACCTATGTGTGTGTTTTTATGTACACAGAAGAAATGAATAAAACTATAGTGACAACAAACCACTGTCTCAGTTCATCTTACTCAATCATGCATCCCAGATTCTGGTTTAACATGTGCTCTTGACCGCTGCGAGCTGAGCTTGCGCAGGAACTGCAACGCTTCAGTATATGAAGGATCAGAGCGGCTCAGTGGTTTACATGAGTTTATATGGTCTGTTGACTCCAACACCTGTTTCATCATATCCCCGAGTGAAACCAAACAGTTTTGAAAGTTGCAACTATAGTTTAAAAAAGGGATTCATATACACGATACTTACAACAAGTTCACCAAATCCTGGGTATGCTGATTCAATTGGCACGATTTCCATCCGAAAAGCCCATCCTCCATATCCTTCCACTATTGGGGTTACTTTTGTCTGCAGTCGTTAGAGACGATAATCAGTCACCACAGTCATGTAAATGTTGCAATCTAAAGAGATTTACAAGTGTAATCAACAACCTCACAGAAACTAAGGACTTCTACAATCCCTTTCTTGTGGAGCTGCCTAAGCAAGTCATTTAGCTCCACTAGTCTAGGAGAACCACTTCGAAGCTCCCCGATCTATCACAATGTATCATCCATAAGTCTGATTAGATAAGATGACCCAAAGGATTGAAATCAACTCAATAATGGAAATCGTATTACTAACAGATGGAGCTGGGCGCAACACAAGACCCATCCGCCATGGCATATCTGCTAGCTTGCTACCAAAATGTGGGCAACTATAGAATATCTGAAAAAGAGGTCAAAGATATTGACATTAATTCTTTTAATGAGCTAATTTGATAGCAGAAATCTTAAAATGTATGAAGCGTTGATACATACAACTCCAGCGGTGTTATTCACTAGTTTATCGAGCTTTTCTTCCTTTGCTTTGTGTAGAATCTGCTTCACAACAAGGCCTCCCATACTACAAGATAAACGTTTCTTGATCAAATTTTATGCATTGATGTTCCAAGAGACCACACTTAGTTTCAAAAAAACACCAAGGCTAATGATAACTGATAACAAACCAGCAAGTATATATTGACAAGTTCAGACCTGTGAGTCACGAAAACAACAGGTCGATCTCCAATGCCTGCAGAGACCAGCTTTTCCAATATCATAGAGCTAACTTCCTGCAAATCAGCAAAAATCCATCATACAAAAGAACTGCAGGCTAAGTGATAAGGAGATGAAGTAGAGTACACGAACGGCATGCTGTATCTGATCCTTAACCTCATTAGTATATTCAAACTATGCATGTGACATTGTTAAAAACTGAAAATTCAGACCAAGAACCTCAGATACTCTAGTGTGAATATCCAATCATCTAGACTGTTGTTAATCCTCTGATGAAACATAGCCTGTTATATTCTAAAACTGCAACAAGCTTATATCTGAACAAGGTCTAGCCTGTCAGATTCTAACGGCGCAGCAGGCTTATCTTAACAAGGCTTTGGCAGATACAAGGGAATAAGTCCTTTCATAAATAAAAGACTTGTTGCGAAATACTAGTCACAAAAATAAAAATAAATAGATATAATTTTGTAAACGTACCTGAAGAGGCAAGCTAGCTCCAGACCATTCCGTGAGGTTTGTCTGTATCAAAAATTCAAATTGCCAACCATTAATGCACCAGGAAAGAGTTAAGTACACAACATATAGATCAAACACACTTACAAAGATCTCCATTGAGTAAGTATGATCATAAAACTCAGACATACCTTGTATTTAAGGGTAAACATGCGAGCTTGAGGGAAATCATTTGAAAGCCACTCACTCGGCCAAAATGTTCCCAGCTTTCCTGCTTCCTGGTCAATCTTCTCCACTAAGCCAGATTTGGTAGAGGACTTGTCCTCAGCTATTCGCCAGGTTTTAAAGGGTCCACCACGCAATCCATGAAGAAAGATAACATCAAATTCAGGATCATGTACACGTGAACCACTACTGGAGGGATCCATGGAGCTAGAAAAATCGCTACCATCACCGACATGATCTCTGACTATATCAGCAGCATTTGTTTCTTCACCTTCACTTGAAGATTCGTTCTCCTTACCACTTTGTTGTTCTTTTTCAGGACATTTCCAATGGGGTAGTCCAGGATTAATTAGAAATATCATGTCTCCATAGCGAGGACAGTTACTATTCATGTTTGATATGTCTGGCTTGGAACTGCCACCATTTCCAGATCCACTATCTTCTTGCTGATGGCAATATATGTTTAACAAAGAAGCTCTCGCATAACTTTGTGTCTTAGGGTCATTGCAACCGCAAATTCTTGCTCTTGCACAATCATCAAGCCATTTGCACCATGTTTCATCAGCTAAAATGACCTTCTGGACTTGCGGAAGAAGCGAAAGAATGGTTAGCAATCTAGCAGCATGCCTTCGGATGTGTGCACTCGCTGGAACTTTCACACTAGATGGATTCTGCATATCTGCGATTGAAGATTCACCAAGACCATCTGGAGCACGCTCTCGCGCCTCAAGGGATCTGGATGCATCATAAGCTTCTATTGCACCAAGCTTTTCATAGTCATCACTCAGCAGAAAACGCCTTAGCAAACAAAGAATACCCAAATCAACTATTTTGTTCTGGCATGTAGGATCTTCAGCGCAAATATCAGTGAGTGACTTGATTGACTTAAGGGTTGCCAATGCAGACTCGGCAGCATTAAATTTAGGGGGGCTGTCCTTCTTTAAGTTCTTAATAGGTACCGCAAAAGGCTCTGAAAGGAGCAGATCTGCCAGTGGAACATTAGTGATAGAGTCAGGGACTGTACCAAGTTGAGCCATGGCAAGACTAACAACAGCACTTGCTAGCTGATTGGTTGACTGAGTAGCAGAAGCAACTTTTGACAGATCTACCTGTATATCACAAACATAATAGCTGTTATTTACTAAATCTAAACCGAAATATGTAACAAATTAAAAAGCCATAACTATCACCTATTCCCTATACAGATAACATAATCAAAGGACCACTAATTTTATGCACCTTTGGTTTCTCAGTTTTAGGTAAGCTAGCTCCTTTAGCTGACAACGTCTTGCTGTAGTTCAAAATCTCATTCATTATAAGGGTTAACCATCCCTGAGAAATCGGGATAGAGTGTGGTCCGTAATCCTCAAAGGTGCTTGAAAGGATTCTTCTTGCCGAAGATTGAACAGTGTCAGATGCAACCTTTCCAAGAACCCACGAGAGTAGTATGCCGGACCATTTCTGACTCTCTTCAAGAGATAAATGCATCTCACCAGCACAGAGTAATTCAAGAGCCTTTGACAAACCTTCTTGCACTACTTTGTGCTTCTTCGTTTTCCTAGCACTGTCTCTCATCAGATGGAGACCCTTCTCCATTACCATCTTCCGTGCTTCGTCACTTCTATCAACAGAAACTAAAAAGGCGGACAATGCAACTTGCGCCAAAGGGATATCCTCAGTTTTACTGGCATGTGAAACAGTGGCAAGCAAACTCGAACTCCAGTCGGAAACAGAATCGCTTAGTGGGAGATTGGGGTCTTCCAACAACAACCGAGCCACCAAACTCCCATGCCATTTTACAGTCCTCTCCGGTGCCATTAAGGCTGCCATGACCACTTGCCCGTCACGATCAAGTTCTTGAATATGAGATCTATTTGTATCAGAAGCCATCGCCCAGCTTGCCAATGCCCACACAGCAAATGGCACTGCGACATGTTGACAATGTAAATCATCCCAAAGGCCAGGAATGACAGCTGATGACAAATTAGCTTGCGAAGAATTATCATGTTTACTTAACAATGCAAATGTTTTAGGAATTTCCTCTTCCACAATAGTATCAAGGCCCCCCAAGGGCGCAAGCCCACTGGTTCTTGATAGTCCCAGAACCGTGGTCCCTTCAAGGATTTTAATTCCAATTCCCTTAATCCCGCTATTTCCATCGTCACTGTCATCATCTTTCTCTGGCTCATCAAAATACATACCACCTTCCTCAATCACTTGAATCGCGGCAGCAATATCTCTCATCTTAGCATTTCCAGGCAATGATGACTTAAAAGAAGTCTTTTCTATTGTGTCACAGTTGGAAGTGACGATATCCATTATGGCCGTCACAAGCATGCTCCTACCTTTCAAAGAATCAGAAATATCGAATGAAGAACGTCTTGAATGCTGCTCCCAAAGAAAAGCTATGTATCAATCGCAAACACACAACCCGAAAGCATCACATAATCAAAACTCATATGTTTCAAAAAGCATCTCATACGTTAATGGGAATGACAAAACAACCCTATAGATACAAAAAACACATTGTTCTTGCCTATCAACCATTAAAATGCGTTTGGATTCTTCTATATCCTACAATGCTATCTAGATTCTTTACCAACTGGCTCGTTACATATCCATACACCTAACCTGAACAATTCTTCGATCATCTCCAAACCAATTAATCGGCTAAAGCAAAACAAAACGCACCTTTTTGTTCTTTGGTTGACACGAGAATATAAACTTGAGCAACTTAGGTACAGCATCAGGCCTTCCAAGAGCGTCTTTACGCACAGTTGGATCAGCAATAAGGTAAGCCAGAGCCCTAGCCGCTTCATCCTGAGCCCCAATTCTATCTCCAGGGATAGCCACCGTCTCCAGCAACCAATCAACCACCGCACCACCGCCAGCTCCAACCAGAGCAGCTCTTCGAGCAGCATTCGCGGACGCAATATCAGCCAAAAGAGCAGCCACCCGGAGCTCGAAACCCGCACGCACTTCATGATTGGCTGATGAAAGCACCGACCTGAGAGACTGCCACAGAACCGAGGCCGCGACGCCGGTTTGTCTAGCGTGGTGAACAACTCTCCTCAACGAAGTTCCAGATTTCTGAACCCAGTGCTCGATGGAATCGTAGATACGACTGCTTCCGCTAAGGTCGCCGTCCGATTGGTCGTTATCGGGAGGGGAAACAGCGGCGTAGGCAATCGCGGTGGATAAAGCCGCGGCGGAGAGAACGAAAATGGATTTCTTAGAGAAGGAAGAAGGCGGAGAGAGGTTGTTAATCGACGAGGGAGGACATCGCGACGGGTGGTTGGGTGGGGAAGGTTTGAGATTCAAGGAAGAAACGGTTGGTGACGGAGAAGAGGAGGAGAAAGTACGGGGAAGACGGTGGAAGAGACGACGGTTACAAGATCGGAGAAGACTGTAACGGAGACGAAACATTTTTTCTTTTTTTTTTCCTTCTCCTTGCGTCCTTTTCGGAATTAAAATTCGTTCTCACGTTTTATAATTAAGATGAGAAAATATTGGATATGCGATATAGAAGGGAAGATTCTGCGGGTATCCATTTTTGCTGCCAAGGTTTGATGGATGATATAAACTAAATATCTTTTTAAGTTTTAATATAGAAGAAGATTAAGTTATCTTTAATTTAATTAGTTTTGACTTGAGTCTAAATTAAAATGGTAGTCCTGTTGAGAATATGAAGAACCGATGCATCAAAGAAACAAAGCATATTTTAACTGCAACCAGAAGCAAGGAGACACACAACCAACAAAAGCAAAAGATATCGTCCAAAGGGCTTTGACTACTACTTGGTTGCATAAAAGTTCTCAAACCTAATGTTACTAATATGTAATATGATATTTCATGTTCCTCACCAAAACATACGCTAGTGATTGATTGTCTTCTTGCATTTAGAGGAAGTGAGGACCGATGAGCTTTGCAATCTCCAAGAAGCCGACACGGTCTTTGCCTGCGAATATCTTCTTCAGCTTCTCGTCGCAGATTATAACCTTCTTGTCTTGTGGATCCTGGAGAACAACAACATTTACTCATTTTTAAGTCACCAAAGTTAGCACAAGTAAGCGTAATATACATGTCTTCTTGTCCTAAAGTCTCAATAACTAAACACTTGAGAATCTAAGACCAAGCAACAAACATGAGAGAAAACACAAGCAAACCTCTTAAAGGAGCTGATTCAGATTCCTAAACAAGATTCAAGGGTTCAGAGCAATACCATAACAAAACCTTATCCAAATACTTTAGAAGCTGTCTCTTCAAATCAGTAAGCAATTAGAAAGAACATGTTCTGGATTATTCTACAAGAAACCCTAGACTTTCAAAACCCAATACAAAGCATTTCATATACATATAGAGAGAGATGGAAATGATATTAGCATACCTGAAGGTCGTGTTCCTTGATGTAGGCCCAAATGCGCTTAAGAGCCTGCGTGCGAGGAATCACTGACTCACCTACCACGTCCTGCATCTCGGGGGACACTGGGCGAGGCTTCATGATGCCACGTGGCTCCCGAGTCTTGGTGGCTGAGGGCTCGGAGGACGCCGCCGTCGCGGAGGTCACGGCTCGCACCATGCGCAGGTTAGCCGGATGAGGGGAAATACGGAGGGACGGTGAGCTGCGGAACGGCGCTGTTTTGACGCAGAGGAAGGTAGAGAAGATTCCAGTAGAAAGAGCCATCGTCGTCGTCGTCGTCGTCGTCGTCGTTGTGAGGTGGAATTGGGAAGACGAGAGGTTTTGCGTTATCCGTGTGTGACGGTGTGAGGGCACACTCGACCTAATCTATTTATATTAATGATTATTTATGTATTTTATTCCAACCTTTCTTTCATTATTAGACCAGCGGTTTAGTCTTAACCGGACCATAACTCTGTTGCTGCTGGTTTGGTTTTAGCTCCTGTTATTCAGTCATGTATTTTCATAGATTTTAAAGCCAAGAACAATTTACCATTATTCGACTGATGATTTTAAATTTTAAAATAAAATTTAGTCTTATTGAATATAATATTTATAACTTTTATTTAAAATATGGTGTTATTCAATAAATAATTTAAATTATGTTTTTAAAATTTAGTGTTATTTAACTTGAAAAAAAATAAATTTGATTTCAAATAATAGGTTGTGGATTCTCATGAACAAATAATTAAAATTAAAATTCAGGAACTGCAGAAATTTTAATATCCACCAACTAAACTTATCTTAAAGCTTTGAATTTCAACTGATTACAAAACATTAAAAAGTGACTTTAAATCATTGATTGAATAACACCCCCTATAATGTTGTTGTCTCTTGACTCTTATGTTACATGTTCCCCCTTGTTGACTACATACTTCTCTTGAGATTTGTAGTAATCTATTAGCAAATAGTATTAATACAACAAACGTGCCCCTACCAAAATCATACACTTTCCAAGCAAAGTTTAACACACTAGTTAATTTTTTTTCTTCTAATGTTTCCTTTAGCCTCCCATGCTATTTGTGGGGTAAGAGTGAAGACCACAAGATTGTTCTTCTATATGATCTCTTGGTGCTAGCAAATTCACCTGCAAATCATTTTTTTTTGCCACGACTCTGTTACAAGAGGTTTACTTAATAAAATTAAGAACTGTGTCTATGTGTGTTTCAATGTACCTTGACTATTTCAGACACTGAGCTAGGTCGCGTGTACGTAGCCAAGACACTCATATTAAAATCCTGCAATATAGAGAAATCATGCATGAACAAGTCTTGAAACATTCTTCCTACTAAATGTTAATTCGAGGATTAAAGAAACACTTGGCAACACTCACCCTGAAGGGATCACCGCGTAGAGACTGAACAAACATCATGGAGAATTCTGAGCCGTTCCCCTGCAAGCCAAACTAAATCACATAGTCAGGTCAATATCCTCTCTCTCTCTCTCCCACTACATATAGCAGCTCAGATTCACATGCCGTTAAAATGTAATACCTCTAGTGATACATCCCTTAGGCGTCTTCCCGTTTGAGCACAACAAACACGGACCATGCTCTCGTCGCAGCTTCCACTGATGATGTAGTCATTACCATTCATGTAATAAGATCGAGTATAGTTCATGGAGCTTCCTGTTGGGACTATATCAAAATTCAAATGAAGCCTTCCATCAACTGTCAAAAGCTGCCTTACCTGGGGAGAATACTCAATGGGTTACTAAACATCAATACAGGAAGTTTCAAGGGTCGATGAGAGTGTACCTCGTTGTCCACGGCTGACGCTAGAAGATAACGATCATCTGGAGAAAAGCAAACCATCACGTTTCCTTTTGTACTAGAAGCCGTGTAGCAAGGTTGGGATGGCTCTTGTCTCAAATCCCATAGCTTAACATCTTTGTCGAAAGAAGAAGTCGCAAAAACTGACGGGGAATGGTTAGAAAACTTCACCACGTTGATGTGCTCTTGATGCATGTTAGCGAAAACTTGTAGGCGTGTTCCGCTACCAATGTCATACAAAGCCACGTCCTTTGAGTATCCACTAGCGAGAAACAGGTTGTCCGTCGAATTAACATGAACTGAGGTTAACTGGTCAAATTCATCAAAAGTAACAGAACCAGAAGTGGTGTGACTGGTGGCATTAAGTGTGGATGACGCTTTTTGAATGTCGTACAACTTCAGAGAGCCGTTGGCTGAGCCAGCTATAACCTGAAACATACAAAACTTTGATGTAGGCAACAACTAACACAACCAAAAGAAAGTAAAGGCAGGTTTATTTTTTTTAAATCCTACCATGGATGGAGACGTCTTGAGCCAACAAAGTCCCAAGATACTACTCTGAGCTCCATGAGATGGGATGTAACGTAGAATTTTCCCGCTTTCATGATTGAGAACAACCACTTCGCCGTCCAAAGTCCCATACACCATGAGGCTAGGATCCAGCGGATGGTATTCAAACTGCCTTGGACTTAGATTCCTACTTTCATCTTGAATCCTACTAGAAGGAATAGAATGCAAGAGAGGCCAAGCAGACAATCCCATCCTAGCCGCACAAAGAGACCTCGTATAGGAACTCTGAGATTTCCATTTGCTTGATCTCATTTCACGCCTCTCGAGGACTTTTACTACACTGTCCTTGTTCTTTCTCCTGTACGGTAAGTGCTCAAAGTTCTCGGAATATGTTTCAGTGGCCCTGTCTCTGTCACTCTTTCTGATAGCCAAATTGTCCAACACTTTTAATTTGGGAAGAGAGTTTATCATGTATATCCTGTAATGCTTTTTGGAACATATAGGTGATGCCTTAGTGGATATATACTTCAACCCAACGTCGTTGGATTGGTCCAGCATCTTCCCTTTCTTACCCTGCCAAGACCATATAAAGAAGCTTTAACTATTCTCAAATGTTCTGTCTCATCGGTCCACTTACAAACAAGAACGTATTGATATGTGTTTTTACCTTTTCTCTCATGAAGACTTCTGCATTCAACTCTGAAGACATGGAGATATGTGACTCCAAATCATCTTGCTCAGGATCCATTTGTTCGAAAACGCCTGAAAAATCTGCTTCAATGGGAGCGTTTGATTCATTAAATGTGATTTCATCAGATGACTGCGGTTTAGGTGGGGTAGAAGAATCACTGCAACAAATCCAAATCTGGAACCGGAGAACCTCAAGAGAGGGGAGTTTCAAGAGAGCAGCACTTGCTGTCCAAAGATCAGAGACAACAGTGTCGCACATTGAAAGACAAGTCAAGTTGGGCATGCAAGAAAAGCAGCCTTCCCCAAAACCAATTACACGGTTGGAATCGAGTATAAGGGTGTGCAGCTGTGCGAACTCTCCTACGATGTTAAGTTTACGGAAATGCAAAGACCTCACATTCATAACTTCGCAGCTCAAACCTTGAGAGAAGACGTCCCTGAAAGAAAAGAAAAACAATCAAAGCTTGAGAAATATTGCAAAAAGAAAAGGAGAGGAGGACAAAAGACAATTGCTTACCGCCAAAAGTTTGTTCCAAAACAATCATGTACATCAACAAGACGAAGATTTTGATTGACAGAACGTATCAAGGACAATACATACTGATCTTCCAAAGAACAAGAAGATCTCACAGAGAGATCTATTCCTTCTACCTCAGATGTGTTGATCTCATTGCATAACTCAAGCAGCGGGTGAAAATCATCGTACAACACTCTGTCAACTAAAAGGTTCATAATGCATCGTTCGTTCCTTGACTTTTTATCCTCCGCCTAAAAAGTTCATTCGATTAGTTTCAGTTTTAAGGTTAACTCAGAGTAACACACTAAGATTAAGCTAAACAGAAGCAGACAAATAGATCATATGGAAAAGAAAAAGGTAAGCAAACCTCAAAGAAGGAAGATAATATGGAAGTGTTGGGTACAGTTCCATGCTTCTTGCACAATTCGATATACCTAAAACCAAAGATAAACACATTGTAACTTATTAAGGATCCTACTTAACTTCCATCAACAGATCTCTGATCCAATACTTAATACCAAAGATATATCAAACCACACCATTAATATGAATACTAGTAGAGAAACCACTTAAGCACATTGTAACTCATCAATCTCTGATCCAAGACTAAACGAATTTACCCATTAATCTGATACAGAAAGCATCCTGAAGCAGATATGTTCACCCCCAAGTAAAAAGAAGAAGACTTTAACAAAAAAAAAAACTTCACTTTCTGATTCCTTCGAGCAAAATATATATAACAGAATCAAACCATTCCTCAATCAAAGAACGAGGCAGAGATTCAGACAAAGAACACCAAATTAAACACACAGAATCAAAACGCAAAGGTATTTAATTTCGTTCCTCGAAACCAAAATTGGAGACACAGGAAGAACTCATCAACTTCCAGAAAAGAGTTTCAGACAAAACATCAAACATGCGATCACATCTCAATTTTTTCTGTCTTAATGCAAAATATTAGACACACAAAAAAAAGGTGAGAAATAAATAAAAAAATCAAAACTCACTTCTCCTCGAGGGTGGCGATTCCAGTAAGCATAGCCATTCTAACCAAATCTGAAGATCGAACGCCGACTACTTTTTTTGCTTTCTGTAATCTTATCACAAACTTTTCTGTATTATATCAAAAAGACTTTACACCTAAAAACCTGCCACCTCGTGTAGAAGCTTTTACAATTTTGTGTATTTTTTTAAAATATATATGAGTGCATGAGTAGTACACGTAAATTAATTTAGACGGAATGAAGGGTCCAACTTTTATAATATAAAAATGTTCCAAGGGTCTAATTCTACAAACATGCGTAAATAAAATACTAGGAATGGCTACTAATTATAGTGATGTTTTAATGTGTCTCATTATTTAATTACCATAATAATTTCTTTTAATGTTGATTAATTATAATATTAAGATATATATATGTACAACCGACAACTATATATCTTAAGTGGATTAATCACTACATCATTCTTAACTACCAAATGGTATTCACCGGTTTTCTTGCATTATATAAAAGATAATTCGGATAAATTACAACAATACCACAAAAAAATTGATATCACTTTGCAAAAATACTTTTAAATTATAATAACAATAGAGTAAACTATTTTTTAAATATTTTAAAAACATTTAGAAACTCAACACTACCCCTTCAAAACTAAACCTAAAACAATAATCCCTAAAGTGTAAACCCAAATGTTAATATATTTTGATTAAAAATATTTTTGCATAGTAACTACTTAATTTGTGCTATTATTAGCAATTTCTAAAAAAAAATCTGACTGATTTTTTAGCTATTCTACATAATTCATTTTTCTATTATTAAAATGAGTGGTAAAATTAGTTTAAGAGTCCCCACGCGATAATGAAAATTAAGAAATACATTTTGCATCATTATGCTTTAATCTTCTAAGTTTTTCACATTAATTCAGCTTTAATCCAAAAACCTAGTTTCAATGGTTGGGCCTGGTTAACTGGTTCAATCGGGTCTCAACGGATCTTAAAAGATTTTCTTCAAAGCCGGTTTTACTTGGAACGACGTCGTTCTTACAGAACCCGAGATCTCTATTTTGTCCCGTCTCCTTGACATCCGTTTTCATTCGTCACCTAAAACTGAATCTCTCTTCCGAATTCAAATTAACGAAGCTCCGTCCGACAGATCTCGCCGGCGTTTCACAATGGACAATCCTATTCAAGAGGTACCATTTCAAAGTGGGCTTTTGAATTTCTATAAATGATTACACTTTCGCGAGATTTGGATTTGTGATTTTGATTTTTTTTTCATATCATGGCAGATTCTCGAGAAGCAGCTTCTGACGGTGGCGAAAGCTATGGAGGACAAGCTCGACGAGGAGATCGCGTCCCTGGAAAAGCCTGACGAGGACGATCTGGAGGTTTTGAGGGAGAGGAGGTTGCAGCAGATGAAGAAAATGGCGGAGAAAAGGAAACGTTGGATGAGTCATGGACACGGCGAGTACACCGAGATCCCTTCCGAGAAAGACTTCTTCGCCGCCGTTAAGGCTAGCGAACGTGTCGTTTGCCATTTCTACCGCGAGAATTGGCCCTGTAAAGTATGGTTTCACAATCTCCTATGGATTCATTTTGATTTTGCTGAGTATATCTTGTTTAAAGATTCATACTTTATGAGAGTTTCTCGTTGTCCTGTATGTATTAGGTAAGAAGAGGCTTAGGGTTTGATAGGTTTAGCCTTTCCTTTGAAAAAGTTCTCTCCTTTTTTGTGTTACTGTTAGGTCCATATATGATCTTGACAAGAGGATGTTAGGACAGATATTTGTCTCTTGTCTGCAGCCACTATAAGATTCAGGAGTGTATTTTTCTAAAGAGAAACCTTTTTGTGGCAGGTGATGGATAAGCACTTGGGTATATTGGCAAAGCAGCACATTGAGACACGTTTTGTGAAGATCCAAGCTGAGAAAAGTCCATTCTTGGCTGAGAGACTCAAGATTGTCGTTCTTCCCACTCTTGCCCTCATCAAGAACACTAAAGTTGATGATTATGTGGTATAGTAACTGGATGATACACAAAACAAACTCCATCTTTTGGTTATTTATCTTTTAGAATATGATTGGTTTTCAAATGTTGTTGGTAGGTTGGGTTCAATGAGCTTGGAGGGAAAGACGATTTCAGCACAGAGGATCTGGAAGAGAGATTAGCTAGAGCTCAAGTCATCCATTACGAGGGAGAATCGTCTCATAAACCAAAGTCTACCACACAAACAAGGAGGAGCGTAAGGCAGAGTGCTAACTCAGATTCTGACTCTGAATAAATCTCAAAAGTTTTGTAATCAAAGGTTGTCGTTCACTATCTTCAGCCTTTTCTTGTGTCTTTGTTATGCAAAAGAGGAATCTATCCATGAGTTGTATGAAACGAGTTAAGTTGCGACTTGTAATTCGATGCTATTCGTTCGTTCTAATATGGATTTTGACATTTTCTTAAATGTTTGGAGCACAATGTGTTGTGTTGGGTGAAACAAGCCTGTGCTGGTAATAGGTAGAGAAATTCTGAAGTATCCAAATACAACGTGTTGCATCAAATTATGAATGAGAATCAAACACTTGTCCATCTAATGTTTTTGCTCAGGAGATTAAATGTTTTATATCTATAAGAGATTGGCATTACAAGTACATACAAAACCCAACTGGGAAGTTTTATTATTATTCTAAACTATTTAGCCGTACAATAACATAAACATAACAACATCTTCAACATGGTAGAATAGTTCAATCAAGCATCGTTCTAATAGAGCGATTTACATTGGTGCAGTCAAATGTAAATTCTTATAAGGTATATAGAATTATCAGTTATAATTTCAAGCTATATCTCATAATTTATAATAGTACAATTATCCAACATTAAAACGACATAAACATAACAGTGATTCAAATTTCATTTCACTGCATAGTTTTGATTCAAAAAATAGATAAAATCAAATTTAAAAACTATTGTTAATATATCCAACTTAGTAACTGAGTAGCCCAAAACCAAATCAAACGAGGCCCACTACGAATTTAAAGCCCATCAAACTCATAAGTCAATGTGTTAAGACAGTTCGTTTCACCGGTTGATCGCAAAAGAAAAAAAAAGTGTCAACATTTGCCGGCGATTCAGATGGAGACGGAGGTCGATAAAGAGATTTTTAAATCTGCCGGAGCTGAGCTTCTTCCCGACGGACGTCGAGGTTTACGCATCCATGACTGGGAGATCGAAACCCTCCGTGGCACAATTCTCACTTCTATAGCTCACGAACAGTACTCTATCTCTCACCTTACGCCTCTCATAAAATACAATCATATATCAATCTCTCTTGGTGTTCTGTGCATTCGATTGAGAACTGAGTATGCAAAGGTCTCTCTTTCTTTCAATGTCGTCATGATTGTGAGAATGTGTTGTTTTGATTGTGAACACAGGTGGGAAGAGAAGCTTAAGACTTCTCACTTACCTGAAATGGTGTTTGGAGAGAACGCGTTAGTTATTAAACACTTAAGCAGTAACACTAAGATTCATTTTAACGCGTTTGATGCACTTGCGGGTTGGAAGCAAGAAGGGCTTCCACCTGTTGAAGTTCCTGCTGCTGCAAAATGGAAGTTCAGGAGGTATGTTTATGATTAGATTGAGCTTTTATAACTCTGCTTTTGTTCATAGTTGATACGTCTCTGAGATGCAATTGCAGCAAGCCGTCCCAGCAGGTTATACTTGATTATGATTACACTTTTACAACACCATACTGTGGGAGTGGAGTTGTTGAGAAAGACCAGGAAACGGTTTGTCTTTCTCTCATGTGATAATCAATCAAGTGTTAGTTTCATGTTTGTTGATGTATGCTGCTTTTGATGTGAAGCAGGTTGGGGAAAAAGCAAAACATGAGGGGGAAGCTAGTCTTAAGTGGGAGAACTGTGAAGAGCAGATTGATTTGGCTGCTCTCTCACTTAAAGAGCCTATTCTCTTCTATGATGAGGTTTGTTCTCTACTCGATACAATCACAAAATATTTACTTTCGTCTTCTGTTACATTCTTCTGCGCCTTTTGGTGTTCTTACATTCTATTCCTTCAGGTAGTTTTGTATGAAGATGAACTGGCTGACAATGGAGTGTCACTTCTGACTGTGAAAGTGGTAAATACATCACAAGTCTTTCTTTCTAGTCACAATCTTTCATAATGTCGTGTTTTTATACGAGTTGTGTTAGTAACAAAGGATAAACCTGTGTCTCCCGTTCTGTTTGTTTTCTTCAGAGAGTCATGCCAAGTTCATGGTTCCTCCTCTTACGATTCTGGGTGAGTCAAATCAGGAGAAGTCCACTACTCGTAAATCATTATGCACCAATATGTAGATCTTCATTGACTGTTATGATGCTTTGATTTTCATCATTCACTACTTTGCCTTTTTACAGCTAAGAGTTGATGGTGTGCTTATGAGGTTGAGAGAGACGAGAATGCATTATGTGTTTGGCAAAGGGGAGACACCCACAGTTCTTCGTGAAAGCTGTTGGAGAGAAACAACATTTAAGTCTCTATCTGCGGTTAGTTTTTCTTCACTTTTAGGACAGATTACAAACTTCCATCTAGCCTGTAACGACTGGCTGATGATAGAACTAACCATTTCCTATAGATCATCAAACAATCATAATCCTTTTGTTACAAGACGAGAACATATATGGTTAGTGAATATAAAAGGTCATGTGATATAACTCTTGATTATATATACATATGCAGAAAGGGTATCCAGTTGATTTAGCTGTCTATAGCGATCCAGGCCCCATCAGTCAGAGGCTTCCAGTGATTAAGCAGATAACACAGAAACTGAAGATTCCTCGTAAAGTGTAAGCTGTTTATAAAGTTGCACGTTAAACGAAGAAGGTACTGATGAGCAGTTCAAAAGAAATATTTTCTCAATTATTACTATTGAGTTTGTCTATGTAAACTTAGCTGATTCATGGATTTCATTTTCATGTGAACACTCAAACCCTTTCATGTTATACTCTCTTTTTCCCTAAACACTTTTCTCCTCACTGTTCAGAGTTTATGATTCGTATCACACAAATAAGGGTTATTCCATGTCTGAAAAGTGAAAACAAAATTGAACTTGTAAAAACTTGTGCTTTTATTTTATCTCCATTCAGTAGACGATAACCAAAAAAAAAGCTAGTAACGTTATTCAGAATCAGCACAAGATGAAACAATGGTGATTCAAAATTATACCGAGAGACACTTGAAGTATCAAAAACAATGTTGAAAAGTGAATATCAAATAATGTAATAAAGTTTTTGGTTCCTAACGAAACAACACAACACGACCAATGTGTTCTTCTTGGGACACCCCTTTTAAAAGTCTCCATCTGCGTCAAGATGATTGATGCAACACACTTGGTGCATTCAAGTACCTGCCATCATCAAAGTCACAGACAAAAAGCTTTGGATCAGAATCAGATCATCAGACCCAACTCATATCAGCTATTGAAAACTCTACAAGTCCATACTGGTGCCATGTAAGTTTTTGATACCACGAATGAAGTGTACTCTTTTGGATGGTACAAGGATGTCTAAAATTCTCTATGGATCTAAAAGGCGAAGCATAGGTTTGTCATTTGTTAATGCCTTACAAAAGAATAACCCACTCATGTATTTAGATGGAGGAGCATGGCAATTAGTTTTATAATAAAACACTTAATTGGATGCTTAAATGAACAAGATGTTATACTTACGTTTCAGGTTCCCTAAAGGTTGAAAAGAAAAAAAGACAAAAGAAACCTAGAAAGCAGTAAGCACCTCTCTTGACAGCAACTGAAAATCCACTTCCATCACCCATCTTTTCCATTCCCTATCAAATCCCATGCCCAATATATGTTCTCAACACAAAAATTACGAGAAACAAAATACCAAATCCAATTTTTATTCCAAGACAAAAAGTTGTTCAAACAAGAAACTTAGAACAAGAAAAAGAAAAAGAGAGTTTAGTTTTCTCTTTGCCACAACGAAATCTTAATTAGCGATCTGGACAAGTGCGTTGGAAGGTACCGTTAGGGAGTTCGCAGAAAGCTCGGACGTTGAGATTAAGGTGAGAGATGAGTCGAGCTGAAGCCACCACATTGTGCATAGGCAATAGAGACTGTGTGCACCCTAGCTCTCCCAAGTTCCTATTCAATGCAATCATCACTCAATTTTACAAAACGCAAGGATCTTATCTCATTCTCATAAATTAACATTTTCAAAAAGGGATTTGAGCTGTAATCAATCATCTACCAAAGTGTTCAAGCTTTGTAAATCTTACTTCATGTCATGAAAAAAAAAACATTCATGTTTGAAATGGATGCAAACCTGGGATTCGTGAAAGAGGCAAATCGGCGGCGAGGCAAAGACGACTGGGGAGGACGGAGGCGCGGAAGCGTTGCTGGCGGAGATCGGAGAGACGGAGCTCTAGCGGTAGCAGAAACGAAAGAGCGAGCAGCAGATCCTGCACTACGCCAAGCCATTGTTATCTTAGCAGAATCAACAAAGGAGAAAGATAGTTTGACTCAGAACTAGCAACACCGGAGCCCTAAACGAGGAGAGGCGAGCGAGTGAGAGCTATTGAAAACTAAATGGGCCACAAATTTTAATGGACTGAGCATAGACTGAAGCCCTGAACGAGAGCTATTGAAACTAAACTAAATGGGCCGAGTATAGACTACTACACTAGAAACACTGAAGTCCTAAACGAGAGAGATATTGAAACTAAATGGGCCACAGATTCTCAACGAGGAGAGAAAAGCTATTGAACCATCTGTTTTTTACTGGTGTGCAGTGGCAGGAGCCTTCGTAGATACTAGAATCAGCTGAATATATGAAAACTTCTCATATATATTGATACAGTATGAAGATACAATGAAACGTAATGACAGAGTAGATAGATAGATACCAAGATACATTACTTCAACTGTAAACTTTTTTTGATACATGTGGGTTACACTTAACTCATGGAACAATGGACAAACAATGCTCTTCCTCTATTAGATGAACAAAAAAAGAGATGAGAATCAAAGATCTCGTGTCTCTTACTTCTATAAGTTCTCTGTCCGAATGCATCTCAAATCTTTGTCAAAAGTGAAGACTTTCCCTGGAGACAATGTGGTAGCCGCAGAGATTCCTTTGTACACTATTCTAGTAGACACACTCTGTTCCGACACAAGACCAAACTCCATAAGCTTCCCTTCCATCCACCTTATATTCACCGTCACACCTCCTCGTGCCCTTAGCCCTTTCACATAACCGTTAGGCCATTTATCAGCTGGAAGCGCCGGTAGTAAATACAGATCCTTCGTCGTGCTCTGCACTAACATTTCTGCTACAGCTGCTGAGAATCTGACCAAGAACAAAAAAAGAATCATGTATTAAGTTATAGATCAGTCATTGGATTGTTTTTTGTTGTTATTACAACATATCTTGGTTTAGTGTTTGCAATACATTGTCTTGACTTACCCAAAGTTAGCGTCGATCTGGAACGGTGGGTGTGCTGTGAACAAGTTAGTATAGAGTCCTCCTTCGTAGTTACGTTCGTTTAACGGATCCACCAGATCAAAAATATGTGTAACCAGTCTATACGCATGCTCACTATTGTGAAGTCTTGCCCACAAGGCAGCTTTCCAAGTGGTGGACCACCCTGGTCCTTCCTCTCCTGCATCAATCAGCTCAATATTTACATATCTGTGACATTGCGGAATGGGAATGGGAATGGGGACATAAGAAAAAATTACACAAACCTCTTTTCTTAAGTGATACTTCTACGGCTTTAGCAAGTTCCGGAGACTTTTCAAGTGTGATTGTGTGACCCGGGAACAGACCAAAGAGATGTGAAACATGTCTATGGTGTACATCAGGGTCTTCAAAGTCTTCTGCCCATTCCATTATAGAACCATCCTTTGATATTCTTGTGGGTGGAAGGTTTGTTTGTGCAGCAATGACTTTTCCTATAAGAGTTTCATTCGTTTTTCCCAAAACCTGTTTGATAAAAACCAGAAGAAAGAGAAAGCTCAGTATCAATGAGATGATGTACTTCGTTATTTGTGTTGCTATACCTCTGATGCGGTAACAATAGCAGAGAAGACTTCTTTTACAATGGCAATGTCCATGGTTGATGAGTAGCCAACACTGGCAGGTTTGCCATCTGGAGCTGTAAACATATGCTCAGGGGATGTGGATGGATTGGTCTGAAGATACCCGTCTTTGCCTTTGATTAGCCAGTCCAAAAGAAACGATGTACATCCTTCCAACAATGGATATCCTTTCTTTTTAAGAAATTCCTAGATATTGAATAAACAAGTAGAGGTTGAAACATAGAGTCTGGTTAAAGAAACCGAATCTGAAGTTAGTAAAAATTGAGGACCTTACCTTGTCCATTGTGTATGTATAATGCTCCCATGCATGAGTGCAGAGCCAAGCTCCACCCATTGGCCAGAGAGCCCATACTGCCTCACCTCTATCCGGTGAAGTTTTCGCCCATATGTCTGATACTTGATGTGCAACCCAGCCACTTGCTCCGTAGTTCATCTATATGCCGCATCAAAATGATCATTAGACTGATGACTCTAGTGATGTAGACACACAAATGCATCATAAGGTAGATATATCGATCTTGATACATTCAACAAACTTCACACATTGATGTCAATAATGTAACGCCCATCAATACAGAAAGGATGGTAACTTACTTGTGCTGTCTTGCGGCCATTGATTGCTAAAGCAGACATATAATCAAACAACGGTTCTTGGCATTCCCGGATATTAGCAGGAAGAGAATGCCAATAGTTCATCTGGAGGTTAATGTTCAGGTGAGGAGCACCACTGCACATACCACATAAGATAAAGTGAGTTAGTGACACATCAAGTGAACAGAAATGATGAAGAAGAAGGTAGAAAACGCACTCCCATGGCGGCTGAATGTCCCTGTTCCATATCCCCTGCAAGTTAGCCACCTGAGTTCCAGGTCTTGAAGAAGATATAAGAAGGTACCGACCATATTGGAACAAAAGTTCCACCAAAGAAGGGTCTTCATCCTTTCTAAAAGATCGCACCCTTTCAGCAGTTGAAGCTGCTTGTTGCACTGTTTTATTACCTGATGAGCTGCCAGAAAGTTGCAAAGAGACCCGGTTGAAAAGCTTCTGATAATCTCCCAAATGACGACCATAAAGATCAGAATACGAGTATTTCTGAACTGAGCTGATTCTGTTAACGCATTCCTTTGAAGGATCTCTCTTAGAATCAACCGGCATGGTAAACGGACCATCAAAGTTAGACGCAGCCGACAGAACCAAAACTGCCCAGTCAGCGTTTTCAACACTTAGTTTCTTGCCACCTAAGGCAGACACAGAGCCACCACTGCTTACTCTCACTTCAAGAATAGCAGCGAACTGCAACCCTTTGTGATCATCATAAGGTATATTTGTCGCGTTAATGCTTTTACTCAAGTTCACAGGAAGACGCTTAGGGCGACAACTTCCCTGCATTAGAATCTGATTCCCCTTGGCATTTGTCTCCGAGTGATGATGCAGTTCACTGTCAAAAGATGCTTTAAAAGACAGTGCCCCCGGTTTGCTCCCAGAGATCTTGACTACAATCACTTGATCCGGATTAGAAGCGAAAAACTCTCTTG
Source organism: Moricandia moricandioides (assembly GCA_905132885.1). NCBI lineage: Eukaryota > Viridiplantae > Streptophyta > Magnoliopsida > Brassicales > Brassicaceae > Moricandia > Moricandia moricandioides. The sequence continues at coordinate 104,201 of CAJHQQ010000282.1, forward strand.
AGAACTCCACAGCACCAACGGAGTAGCTTACTTTAGCTAGTGCTGTTTCCAAATCTAGTTCACGGCGATAAGAGTCTTGAGTGTACTTACGATGTGAACTGTCAAACTGTAGATTCAAATCTCCCACTAGCTGATAAACCTGTAGAGAAAAAAACAAGAACAAAGGATTAATCTTTAAACAAAACTCAAGAAAAGATAAGAATCAAGACATTACATCAGAAGGATGGCCTGATAATTTGACAGCTTCTGAAGTAGCTTCAGTATATTTTCTTTCATCAACAAGCTTCCTAACTTGTACTAATGCCTCTGGAGCATTCGGGTTCGTGTAATCAGCTGGTACTCCAGTCCAAATTGTATCCTCTGTCAAATCAAGATCCACAACTATTAAAAGAACACAACAGAGCAGCAAAAACAAGAAGCAAGAACGTCCTTTTATGAGAAAAGTGTTGTCTTTTACGCATTTTATTACACACACAAAGTCTAATAAGAGATCCAGTTTCATTAAGATGGTTATGATCTAAAGACTATATGTACCAAGCATAATGCCAGGTTCTGTCATGCCAATAAATGTTACCGAGAAACAAGAGTCTTGATCATCTGACATAGCATAAAGTGTAGAGCTTTATTTATTACCACATCCCCCAGAATATAATAACACAAATGAATGCTACACAGCGCAGAAGGGAGAACAAAGCGACGCCGTTTTGCACGTACCATTGATATTAAGAGTCTCTGATGAGACGCCGCCCCAGATCGTGGCTCCGAGGCGTCCATTACCGATGGGAATGGAGTCAGTCCAGTTTCGAGAAGGCCCATTAAACGTCAGCTTCAGAGGCCTCGAGAGATCGTGGCCGTCCATCAATGATCTCGGACTCCTCCCTCCCTCGCAACATGTTATTAGAATACACAGCAGGAGAAAAGTTAGATGGACGAAGAAGCTCGACTTCTCCGCCATTGCTACTGCTGCTTCGAGAGAGATGAGAGTTGCTTTCACTAGTGAAGATATGGAGAGAGAGAGACAGAGAGGTTTGGTCCTGAAGTAGATATATAGCACTGTCTTCAAGAAGTGGATGTCAATTATTTTACGCGTTTTGTCTATCCAATTATTCCACTTTGCCAAAATCTAATTAATTATTACATTAAACCAAGATTTCATAAGAAAATCTAAAATAATTTAAATATATATTTACTCCGTTTCCCGCAAATAAAAATTGTTGTTCCATAATATAGACTTATATTTTTAACATTTTTTTTTTTGATATTTTTTATTTTTACAAAAAAAATATTAATCCAAAATATTTGGGTTAATTAATTCTAAAAAATAAATAAATATTATTAATTATATAGTTATTAGAACGTGCATAGAAAAATAAATAATAAATCAAACTGCAAAAAAAATATTATATTGAATACTTAGAGACGTAAAAAGTATTCCAAAGAATACTAGTTTTATAAATATTTTTCACGTTGAAGTGAAGCCAAAAGAAAGTAATGTTATTTAGAGTTTTTAACTTGTTTTTCAGCCTAAATTATTAGCATCTTCTTCTTTTTGGTGTATGACTATTGAGTGGCATATTCATCTCTATAAAATTTAATATGAACATATGTTTTCAAGAGTATAAGTTTGTAATTTCAGTATAACCTTTTCATAGAAATATTTTATATTAATTAAATTTATAACAATAAATATGAAAAGAGGTTCAAGAATCGCTTTTATTTTGTAATAAGAAAATATATTTTCTGTCAAATACGTCACTTGTAGTTAATATAAGGATTAATTTGTAAGATAGCCATACTGGAAAAAAAAATTAAGAGAGTTTTCTAAACAGTTGAGATACATTTAAACCTTCCTCTCCTTAATGCGTATTGATATATTTAACTAATATTCAAATACTATTCTACTTTTCGTATACTATGTATAATAGAACTATGAGAGAGAGAGAGATTGTATATAACATTTCTATTTTATGTTTTTTAATAGAATAGAACAAAATAAAATTATATCTCATTTGAAAAAAAAAATCTAACTATACTATCTAAATGTGTTTTTAAATAGAATAGAACCCAACAAAATTATATCTCATTTGAAAAAAAAAAATATAACTATACTATCTAAATGTTTAAGATAATATAGATTTAAAATCAAATATGTGTAGTACTATATAAAATCTGATAAAATATATGTCTATTTTAAAAAATTTAAATCATGTTATGTATAGAAAAAATGTATGTTTTTAATATATAAAACACAAAGTTCAATAATTGTTTTAACAAAAAATAAAAGTATTTAAAATTTAAAAGAGAAAAAAAATTTGGAAAAAAAAATTGTTTTCATCTGAACATGTGTGTGTAAAAAGGGTAATATGACAATTATTGTATTTTATAGATAGTGTATTATAGCCTAAATTTTACTATAGTTATTTAGTGAATTAATGTTTTTTATTGGTTACACTCAAATTTTTCTTAATATAAAGTGGATAGAGTAATAGCAAACCAAAACCTGAAAGCCATTTATATAACTCATTTATTTTAGCAATGATTTCAATCAAAATAGCGAGACCACACATGCAGATAAAGAATGGAACGTGTTGAGTGTAACCAAATAAGTCCATAACTTGGATCCAATAAAAGAGTTTGTCCAATACATATCAATCCATTTATGGAGTAAATAACGAGGATGAACAACATACAATACAACTAGCTCACCAGATTATTTGTAACCATATATTACTAATTACGTTTAATAAGACCAAATTAACCAACCACAATTTGAACGTTTAATATATTTTTTATTCACCGACTTTTGTTTTCTGATTACTTTATTATATAACTAAGAAAACAAATAATCTTTTATCAGAGTTTCAGTAGACACATGACGTTTATGGTAGTGCACAATCGTTTCTTCACACAGAAGAAAAAAAGATATATGAAATATATAGCCACTATCTCATCGTATACGTTTATTACGATCATGTATTAATGTATTGGTTGTAGAAGATATTGATCTCACGTGGTATTATGATTTTCCTTTGTACAGTATATGAAATAAAATACAATAAAGCAAACACGTCTGTTTCAAATTTCGATACACAAATGCGTACGTTGATTCACAACATGAAAATAATATCGACTTGTCGAGCAAAATTTTAGTTAAAAAAATGTTTTTGTAGAATAATTTTTTTTAATCGATAAAATCTAACCCAACCTATATTTGCCATACATACTATTTCTAAATGATTATACTAAATAACTTAAATATGATTCTTTTGCAAATAATAATAATAATAATTTGATATGATTCAGATATTATGATTTCAGGATTTTGTAAGGTTTTGTTGTAATGGATACTCAGGTCGTAGAGATTATAATTTTCTAGAGTGATTAAAAAAAGAGTTCAATCATAATTTGTTACTAGCCTTTGACCCGCGCGCCCGCGCGGATGTTATTTTTGTGAATGTCTAATATTTTAAGCAATTTGTTTGATATAATTGTATATAGACTTGAACTTAATATTCAATATCCGTTACCCGATTCGAGATCTTATACTCTTCGAAAAACGGATAGTCATGGATCATGATAATAATTTTACGGATTCGATTGATCCAATTATAAATTCAGATAGCAAAATTTTAAGTCTGGATATTCAGATCCAGATATTTAATATTAAAATTTAATTATAGTTATCTATGTATATTATATATATTTTTATATAAAATAACTAAAATTTTAATTTTATTAAATTTTAATGATTTTTAAGCTTTTTAAATAATAATTTTAAATAGACTAAATAGATGGTTAATAGTTAGTTTTAAATTTATTTTAAATTAAAAAACAGGTTCGGATGTCTACATGTATTTGGATTTTAGTATGAATATTCTAACCCCAAATATCCGAATCCGAATAACAATTTTACGAATCCGACAAATGCATATCCGAATCCGTATATCCTAAAATACCCTAGATATTTGATCCGTCCTAGACCTAATTGTATATATGTATTATATGGTGATTAATTTTTTTAATTTATAAATTACATTAGTTATTTTTATTAGATATATATCTTACAAATGATAATACATTGTATTTGTTTGTACATATAACCATTTATAATAAATATTAGTATGTATTTTAGTCATTAAATTTTTATGGAAAGTTACATGATTTCGTTATTGTAAATGAATAAGTTCATATTATAATAAAAAATTATTAACATTATTATCTTTTTTTATAGTTCAAATATAGTTGGTAGCTTATATGAATATGAATAAAAATAAAACTAATTTAATGCTATATATATGTATAATTTGTTTTTATTATAAATTTTTGAATAATACATATTCATTTTTTTATGAAGTATTCAATTCTAATGACAAAGATTGTTAATGGGCTTAACCCAGATTGATAATATCAGTGGCATTCAATGGTAATTACTTAAGAAATGTTAGGGTTAAATACTAAATGTACTTCAGTTTTAATAGTTTAGATATGCTCTCGTCCTTTGCTATTGTTACACTTGATTAATAAATAAATAATGTCGGTCTCGTCTTTTACATTAGTTACAATGTCTTTATCAAGTTTCAGAAACAGAGACACGTGATATTTTCCGAAGTTTTTTTTTTTTTTTGCAACTTGTGGCATCGACATATCACGTATTGTTGCGTTTAACAATTACTAATTTATTAAAGGATTTGGTTGTTAATGCCTCTGCTCCAGCTGTTTTGTGAAAGAGCCAAAACTGGTTAAGAAAATTGATTGCCAGAGAAAAAAATTCAATGATGGTGTTATCAAGCTGCTTCACGTTAAAGACATATCTTCAGATGATTGACGCTGTCACCAAAGTGTTGCTTGTACCGAGAATCGTTTCGTCATGTCACATGCAAAGATTGATTTGCTAAATATATTTTCTCCCCATTTTAAAGGGGATATCTTAACATGCGTATGATTTTATTGCATTTATTGAATATATGAGTTTGTTAGAAGTTGAACCCAAAAAAGAAAGAAGGGTTTCTAGAAAACTTTAGGATGTCTACATGTACAGAAGCCCACGAAGACTTGGGCATTTTGAATATCGGTTTGGTTTGGTTCGGGCATCAGGTCAGGGATTAGAGAATCCATTTACTATTTGGACTATTTCCAGTTCGGTTCGGATAGTTTCGGGTTCGGTTTGGATAGTAAAACTAAGAACCATAAAATATCCGGAAAAACTCAGTTTTCATTTGGTTTCGGTTCGTTTAATTCGGGTTAAATATCAAATATTTTGGATAAAATATTGAATAATTAATATAATTTAAATAAAAATCTTATATATTTCAGATTACTTTAGATATCTAGGATAAAAATATCTGAATATTTTTGAATAGTTCAGATACTTTATAATAATTTAGTTTTTATAAACTATTTTTGAATATTTTAATAGATTTTTAAATTATAAATACATATTAAGGTATGTTATATGTATATATAATTAATAATGTATATATTCAAATATCCGTTCGGTTCTCAGTTCAATATTTGTTTGGTTTAGTTTGGTTATTTCGGATATAGAAATATAAAAATCATTCGGGTATCTAAGGGTTTTGTTTCGGTTCCGGATTCACATTATTTTAGTTTGGTTCCGGTTTAGTTATTCTGTTTGTAAGAAAGTAGACTAAACGTTTAATTATACAGAATAGTTCAGAAGATGAAGCAACAGTACGTAGTGCAAAACTGCATTAAAAAGAAAACGACAAAAAAAAACTTCTAAAGAGAGAATTTAAATACGCGACATAAAACTATTCTATAAAGTTTCTATTTTCGTAATTCAAATGATAACGATGAATAGAATCGCTAACTCTCCTTAATCATATATCAATCTCAACTGGATATTTGTGAAGACAATCTTCCCAAGGATTATTAGCAGAAGGCTTAACGTTACCAAGAGCCACCCAAACAGAACTATTGCACTTAAACCCTGACCCTAATGCAATCTGCCAAATCCTATCTCCTTTCTTCATCCTTCCTTTGGCTTCAGTGTAAGCCAACTCGTACCAAATAGAGCTCGATGATGTATTACCAAACCTGTGTAATGTCATTCTTGATGCTTCAACGTGTAACGGTGATAGATGAAGATTCTTCTCAAGTTCATCTATAAGCGCTCTACCACCCGCATGGATACAAAAATGCTCGAACGCTAGCTTAAAATCTGGCATGTAATGCTTGATCTTGGGGTTGATATACTTCTTTCTAACGAACGTTACAAAGAAGCGAAGCTTTTCACGTAGGGGAAGAACAAGTGGACCCAAAGTTGCGATGTTAATCTTTAGGGTTCTTGCAGCTACCATAGGTAGATCCTTTGACAAGGAAACTCCTACCAAACCATCTTCATCATCTTCTTGTGTAGCGCATCCGTATGACCGGTCATCTGACCCGGTATGGACCCTAACCGTGTTAGCAAGCTTGTATTTAGCTCGTTTTCGGTCTTCTGAAATGTTGGAAAGCAAAACCGCAGCCCCACCTACCCGGAACAAACAGTTTGTAACCAACATTGATTTGTTGTTACCTAAGTACAAGTTCTGAGTGATGTTCTCGGTGCTAACCACAAGAGCATATGTGTTTCTATGAACTTGTAATAAACTCTTAGCGACATCTATAGCGATAACGCCAGCACTACACCCCATCCCACCAAGATTCAAGCTCTTTATATTATCCCTAAGTTTATACTTGTTTACTATGATAGTTGCTAACGAAGGAGTTGGATTAAAAGTGCTAGAGTTAACCACTAATATACCTATCTCACTCGGGCTAACTCCAGTGTTGCGGAGAACATTATCGACCGCTGCTAGTATAACGTCTTGAGTCTCTTTACGTGACCCGGCCATAGTTTGTTCTATCGGCAAGCAGTGTAGACCTTCCGGTATGTAGGTCTCTTGGCCTAGACCAGACCGTTCTAGAATCTTCTCGACAAAGTCCATCAAGTAGTCGTGCTCGCCTGTCTTCGCCCACATGCCTTGCTCGCGTATAACTCTTACGTGGCTCATGATCTTCTTGACGCTGACTTTGAGATGAGACGGTGGGAGGTAGCAGCTGAAGTCAACTAGGTAAACGGGTTTGGGTCGGTTCATAATGTAAAGCGTCCACACGAGAAGGAGAGAGATATAGAATATGGTTAGGGAAGTGAAGTTCTTTTCTAGGTAGAGGTAAAAGCTGTGAAGATCTTGTGTGGAAAGATGAGAAGCTTTCATGGCTATTGTAGCCATTAGTGGGAGGAAACAGAGCTTCATTGAGGAATACATTTTAGTGATATATATATCGCCCGTTTTTGTCTTTAAACTCTTTGGTGTGATATTTGTTCGTTCTGACTCGCATTACATTTATAGAGGTTGATTGAGCAGAGAGGAGACGACATGAATAATTGACATAGAGAGAGAGAGAGAGTTCGCATGCAATTAATGTAAAAATATATAAATAAGCAGACACTAATGAATCATAAGATTAATGTTAAAAAAAATATGGAGTCAAAATGAAAACTCGAATACAAGCCCTATGTAGTTATGTGAATGTACTCATCAAATCAATAGGCCGGTTCGAGGAGGATAAAAAGATTAGACAAACCAAGGGTGTCTGCACCATCGAGGAAGTCACCTAGCTGGAAAGCAACGTCTTGGTTGGGTGCTAACCTAAGACTAGGACTGCCGAGCCACATGGAACTATATTCTTATTAAAAGTCAAATAATCCCTCTATCATTTTGATGTTTTAATTTTTTCGCATATATTAAAAAATACATAGTTTTGTTTATTACTTTTTAGTTTTACAAATAAAGTTTACCATAGTTATAATGTTAAATATCAATTTTCAAATACAAAATATAAAACATCAATCATTCAAACAAGAGAGAGAGATATATCAATGGAGACACTGTGCTTTGTTGTGCAAGTTCACTCTCAACCGTGGAGAATGATGCATGTTTTTACTTACATTGACAAAACAACATTAAAGGATAATATGCATGTTTTTTTTATGAGAAGAACTAAGCTTGAATACATGTGCATTTTCTCAGATTAATACATATGCCTTTTAAGAACAAGCTTTAATACATGTGCATTTTCTCAGATTAAAAAAATCCAATTTTTACACAACACTCAAGATAGTAATGATAGTAAACAAACAACCACCTATCTTTTCACTCATGTCCGTAAAATAAGCATCTCTTTGCTTCAGATTTCAGAAAACTAAGATATTGTCAGGTGACAATGGTTTCACCTCTTTTTAGTTTTTGTACTGGTAGGTTGACAAAAAAAAATTGTATTGGTATTACGCCAATTTTTGAGTACCACAACCTTAACAAAATCTAGTAGTTTTGGTATAATTTTAGTAGAGAAACAAAATACACTTAAGGCAAAATAAAGGCTTTACCGGAGGGATAATAATAAAAGATACCTAACACTTCCCTTGAAGATATAAAAGACATTAAATGTTATTTTATCTACTACTATATGGCAAATAATTGAATGGAGAAGTAGATACAAGTCATTTATGTGAATAACTGTATTAGTATCATTTTTGCACTCACAATTTAAAGCGGAGGAATGGTGCGCAGATCTCAATGTTGGAGTCAATGTAGTTGGGGGCAGAACCACCATTATTTACGAGTTTTCTCACCACGCATACAAATATTTAGATTACACAATTTATGTTTGATAAAGACTTGGAGCATGACGTGGCACGGTTAAACTCGATGGATGTTTATTTATTCCAACCCGGCCTCCACCATTTTTGGAGTTCAAACGAGTTCCCCATAACACGTCACAGTTGGTATCATTAATGCATACAAACTTGGGGAAAAAAATAGCCAAGTGAGGGTTTGGGGTAGGCTCAGATTGTTTGGGACTCTAGTATTTAATACGTTTAACATTAATTCAAGGTAGTTAAGATAATGATGTTATATATTTAACCATTATTCATTTATTTTTGCTTTTCTAGATATTTAAAATATGTTGTCTGACACCGATTAATCGTTGTAATAAAACTTAATTAACCAAACGTCTATATAAAAAAACCTACAAAATGCCAGTAAGCCTTTTGTGAGATTTTCAACTAAAGCATTAAAACTAGATATGAATTCAAATACTTTCCCGAAATAAAAGATTTTCTAAAGTATTAAATACAACGAATATCTATAACAAATTTATTATTTATTTTTATCAAAGATATTTAATTGATTCAAATTTTCACATTTAATGTTTTTTTAAGTATACCAAATACTTCAAATATATAGAAAACCTATCTTTATGAAAAAAAAATAAAGTTTAGAAAATCTTATTTTAAGGAATGAAAGGGGTATTTAGATTTCTTGCTTCTTTAGTGTGCAACAACATTGGTTTTTTGAGACTCGGATCTCTAAATGATGCCAAACCACTTTAAATCATATGATTAAGTTTAGAATCTGATCATATCATTTGCTAATACAGATTAAGAACTAACTGTGCTAAGATATGGATCATTAATCAATACTACTATGTTGTAATTTTCAAGTACAATCACGCCTCAAGGGGAGGTAATATTCTTATTTATACCCTAATCTTTGCATTGATCTTATAGCTCCATGTAAGTATTCAACTTTAGCAGTTGTAAGACTCAGTGACACTAACATGTGATCATGAGTCTTTAGAGAAACCAAAGAAAGCCAAAATGGCAGCAAATATGTTTGAAGAGACCAAAGCCTTAAGCACCATCTTCTTTTTAGGTGTGTAAGGAGGGTATCTTAGATCCGAGTCCCCAGCAAAGCTCCTGTAAAGAACTCCTTTCTTATGGCTAAACGTCTCGTACGAGAATTTACCGTGGTAAGCCCCAATCCCACTCTCCCCAACTCCTCCAAACGGTAAATCTTTTAGAGTTACCTGCAGAGAAAACAAGACCATCTTTAACATTTTGGAAACACACAGCATCTGTTTTGTATAGTTGGAGGCAAAAAAACGTTTTATTTTACATGTAAGATGGTGTCATTGATGCCGATTCCTCCTGCAGACACGTCTTGTACGAACTGGTTCTGCAACTCTTTGTTTTCTGTGAAGAGGTACGCTGCTAAAGGCTTTGGCTTTGACCGTATAACCTGAAACCCATCTTCAATCTTTGATACGGTAACTACAGGAAGTAATGGTCCAAATATCTCTTCCTGCATCATTGAAGATCCCTCTGGCACATCAAGTAATATCGTTGGAGATATTTTTCTGCAAAGGAATATTACAGAACACAGTGATTAGTTTGTTTGTATCAAATGTAAACAATATATACTCACAGCTTATCTTCCATTGTTTGGCCTCCATGAACAATTTTGTTGGCAACTCCATTCTCTTTCATCATACTCTCCAAGCGTTTAAAGTGGAAAGAGTTCACGATCCGCGACACGTCCTTGGATTCTAATGGATTCTCCCCAAAGAATGTCTTCAGTTCAGTCTTCAGAGCATCTATCTGTACTGCTTAGTTTGCATCAGCAAGCTTGAGAAACAAATAAGAGTATAGAGGATCATTGGCTTTTAATTCAAGTAGCTTTTACCAATTTTGGTGCAAAATCTTTTGTTGTGATCACGTAGTCAACGCCAATGCAAGCCTGTCCATTGTTACAAGCCCATTTCCCTGTTATGATCCTCCTAGCAGCAACCTTCAGACACAAACAACACCGGTTTTAGAGTATGTAACCTGAAAACATGCTTTAGAAGCAGAAACTGATCTTAGCTTGTAGATTAACATCTGAATCCACAAGAGCTGGACACTTCCCACCAAGTTCTAGGACCACTGGTGTAAGGTTCTTCGCAGCTGCAGCCATTACAATGCGACCAACTCTTGCTCCACCTAAACAAAGACTTGAACTTTTCAAAACCATGTTTTCCTGAGAGCCTATAAAAATGTAATAAGATTCTTGAAAAGAAACACATAAAGGGCAAACCAGTGAAGAATATCTTGTCCCATTTCTGATCAAGTAATGCCGTTGTTTCAGGGACTCCGCCTTCGATAACTCTGATTGTTTTCTCGTCCAAGTATTCACTAAACAGCTTTGCTAAAAGAGAAGACGTTGCTGGAGCAATTTCAGAAGGTTTTAGCACAACAGCATTACCAGCTGATATAGCTCCAATGACTGGCTCAACAGACAATACTACAAACAATAAAACAAAACACCAAGAAGAGATGAAAATCTATAAATGTGTTTAGTCAGAAAAAGTTTCAAAAGCAAGTTTGAGCTTACAGAAAGGAAAATTCCAGGCTGAGATAACCAGAACAACTCCAAGAGGTTCTGAGACTATTTGTGCAGATGAGGGGAATGTTGTCACCGAAGTTTTGACCTGCAAGGTCCAAAGCATAGATCATGCAAGTGGTTTAGACTGGAAATATAACAAAGAAGCAGCAACGCTTGAACAGTTATAGTTACTGTTTCAGGAGCCATCCAGTTCTTCAACTCTTTGATTGCAAGCATACATGATGATTTTGTATTGGAAAGCTGAGAAAACAAGATGACACACGAGTAATTTAACAATAAGATCAACGGAATGTATCAAAAGGAAAAGGACATTTGAAAGTATATGTGAAACCTCAGCAAGAAAAGTTTCAAGCTCAGGCTTGGAAAGATCTTGATGCAAAGCTTGGGTGATGCAACTCTCCTGCTCGTCAATCATCTTGGCAATGTTCTGAAGCTGAGAGATTCTCCACTCGTAGCTCTTTGTTCTGCCGGTGTTGAAGTTGATTCGGAGCTCATCTACAAGCAAAGCTGCTTCTTTCCCATCAAAAGCTGATTGTTGCGTCTTTACCACAGCAGATAGTGTTGCATAGCAAGTACTACTGAGTCCATAGACCAAAAACAAGCAACGTGAGAAACTTAAAGTAGATTTGCATAATGGTTCCCACTATTGGAATGTTCTGCCAACATGCTAACTACTGTTACAACTTAAAGTCCACTTTACTAAATAGAAATGCAATCATCGTTGCACAGTAGGATACCCACAGTTTCAAGCGGGAAGGGATGCAAGTTCTGCTGCAATATCCACCAGAGAAATGAAAGGGTGAAGTTGCCAATGCCAAGGAAACAACATTTAATCTGCAACTAAGAGAAAGAAATGTGTTTTTTTTATTACATAAAATGAAAAACCCATAACAAAATTGTCAGAAAGAGACAGACTTTCCATCGAAAAGGAGTCTTAGTTCCTCTAATTCCGATTCAAAAGTAGTAATCTAAAGAAGAGTGAGATATACTTTCAAACAAAGTACCTGGTAGTACGATAAAATCCTTGCGCAAAACGAAGGGTATGATAGTGATTCATCTGTAGAAGCTTCGTCATAACTTTGTTTCAGTTAATAGTTCTGCTGAAAAGCTAATCGGGGAGACATTGCTGCTGTATTTGTGCTATTAGAGAAGAAAAGTTTGAAGCTTGTTGTGGTGGTGATACGAGGAGAGACGTGTGTGTGTGTGTTAAAAGCATTGGACTCATTTACAGCCACAAGTCCGCGTAACGACTATGAAACCCGGAGAAGATGACGTTCACATGCTTTCTCTTTCTGGGCCATCGATTTCGCCGGTCCTGATTCTTGTACCGGCTCCGCCTATATCCAACTCGGCGATTCGTTGGTTCATACCGAAGTCTAATTATCTTTGCCAAACCGGATTTTATAATCGTATGGGCCTTAGTAAGGCCCAGTCCAATCACATGAGTCCATTACGAAAAATACTATAAACAATTGCCAACCTTCTCCAATTACACACACGAATTATACCCGTAAACATGACAGTGCAAAGTCAAACACATCCAAGTATTTTCTGAGCCACTCAAATCATACTATTTTTAGTCTTTAGTTGCATCTTTACAAATTTCAATTTAGCGATACTATTTTTCAAATTTATTATTTATTAATTAATGATTATTTTTAAAAATATTTTAAATTTTTGATGAAAATAAACTTAACTAATTTGTCTAAATATTTATAAAAAAATTAGAAGCTCAACTTCATATTTTAACACTAAATTCTATACAATAATCAATAATGTGTAAATTCAAATATTAATATATTTTTGATTGAATGTATTTTTGAAAAATGATATTTAACTTGTAGTTTTGTAAAAAATTTACACTTTCTCTTCTTCTAATCCGATTACGTTCACATTTAACATAGATCTGCACCGTCTATACTAATGAGTGGGAACTATGAAGAATTCACAGCTGATCTGAGCCCTGGAAACTATATATAGTTGCATATCAGAGGCTAAGTATGGAAACGTGGCAGAGCCAAATTGTATCATTCATGATGATCTAAGCCGACCAACACAAGATAAGTGGTTGTTTACCAACCCCAGTATAAACTGAAAGATCAAATTTAAGAATGTGAATACAATTTATATAATCTTCACATAAATGATAAAATATGGGAGCTGTACAAAAAAGAAGAAGAAACAAATTGTTTTCTAGAAGTTATTACAGCGACTAAAGACTTCAAAAAACTTTTGACAAAATTTGTCAACAAATTTACCCAAAAGACCACTCTACGATAGTCACCAAATGTACGCTAATGCACAAACACCAATTAACACATACATACGCATGGCGTTACGTTTCCAACTTTCTCTCTATCTATATATATAATTATAATAAGAAATACACACTCATAATCCACAAGAGGGTGCAAAAAAAAAGACCAAGAAGCATTAGAACACAGAGAAAGATAATCAAGAATGGAAAAGTGGAGGTGGAGAGGAAAACAACAGGATGGGCTGCGAGAGACCCATCTGGTTTACTCTCTCCTTACACTTACACTCTCAGGTTTACTTACTTTCTCTTCTTTCTATCTTTAAATCTTTCTGTGTGTTTCACTTTCATTACATGGGTTTGATCAGTTTGATCGTTTATTTCTTACAGGGAGACAGGACCAGAGGATGTACACATAAGAATCATATGCTGTGGAATCTGCCACACCGATCTTCATCACACTAAAAACGATCTCGGCACTTCTAACTACCCCATGGTTCCTGGGTATATATTTCTCCTTAGATATATATAGCCAACTATTTATAGAACAGAATCTGAAACTCAAGTTAATGTTCTTTAGGCACGAGGTTGTAGGGGAAGTAGTAGAGGTGGGATCAGGTGTGAGCAAGTTCACTGTAGGGGATATAGTTGGAGTTGGTTGTCTCGTTGGATGCTGCGGTCGTTGTAGCCCCTGCGAGAGGGATCTGGAGCAGTACTGTCCCAAGAAGATCTGGAGCTACAACGATGTTTACATCGATGGTCAACCTACACAAGGTGGCTTCGCTAAAGCCACCGTCGTTCACCAAAAGTAAAACTTCTTTACTTATATTTTTGTTATAACTTTATGACTTTCTAAACTACATAACTAATGTGTCATGATCTTTAATCTAGGTTTTACTAGATTTTAGGTAACTGCTTTTGACTTTGAAGCTAAGTGATATTTGATTGACTACAAAAATGTTAGATGAAATATCATTTTTGTCATAATCTTGGTTTTGTTCAACTAACTATTTTTAATATACAAACTACTAAACTACTAGTAAAGATTTTTTAAAAACCATTACCACTTTTAAACGAGGACTAATATTATTTAAGAAATATATATTACTCTCTCCGTTTTTTTTAATTGACGTTTTAGGGAAAATTTTTTGTTCCAAATTATTTGACGTTTTCAATTTTTTATGTAAAATTTATTAGTAATTAATATGGGATGACCAATGATATAATAGCTTCTATTTTATTATTGGTTGTATTGTAATTAGTTAAACTATTAATGATGTTTTTGTTTAAAAAATGATAAAAATTAAATGTTTCTTAATCTACGTGCATAATCTTAGAACGTCAAATAAAAAAAAAATTAGGGAGTAAATTATTATATACGCAAAGAGCTATACGTGTATGAATTTGAATATTTTGAAATAACAATCGACCTCTAAACCGGATCTTTAGGTTTTGGTTTCTTGTGAAACAAGCTAGGGTATGTACGGCTAAAGGTTGATCAAATTGTGTTCAGGTTTGTGGTGAAGATTCCAGAAGGAATGGCGGCGGAGCAGGCGGCCCCGCTACTGTGCGCCGGTGTGACGGTATACAGTCCATTAAGCCACTTCGGGCTGAAGAAACCAGGCCTAAGAGGAGGCATACTAGGGTTAGGTGGAGTTGGTCACATGGGTGTGAAATTAGCCAAAGCAATGGGTCACCATGTGACTGTCATAAGCTCATCAAACAAGAAGAGAGAAGAAGCTTTGCAAGATCTTGGAGCCGATGATTACGTGATCGGATCCGACCAAACAAAGATGAACGAATTGGCTGATTCAATGGATTACATAATAGACACGGTCCCTGTTCATCATGCACTTGAGCCTTACTTGTCTCTGCTTAGGCTTGATGGGAAACTCATACTCATGGGAGTCATCAACAATCCGTTGCAGTTTCTCACTCCTATGGTTATGCTTGGTGAGTCATTTATTAAAAAAAAAAACTCATTAAGTGAACATTATTAATGGTTGTGATTTTTTCGAGGAATATTAATTTGGGTTATTGATTTTTAATTAGAGAGGAAAGTGATAACTGGGAGCTTCATAGGGAGCATGAAGGAAACAGAGGAGATGCTTGAGTTCTGTAAAGAAAAGGGTTTAAGTTCTATCATCGAAGTTGTGAAGATGGACTATGTGAACACTGCGCTTGAGAGACTCGAGAAGAACGATGTGCGTTATAGGTTTGTGGTTGATGTCCAAGGAAGCAAACTCGAGGCTTGATTTACTTGAAACTTAATCACTCTTCTTTTTTTTCTTTACAAATCTATTCATATTATTTTCTGTTTGTTTTTGAGCATTTAATATGTTATATTACTCTTTACATGTGAAAGGATAGTAATCTTATTGGGAATAAAACGTTATTGTTGACCTTTTATTAATAATAAGTTACTTCAGGCTAAGTTAGCCGTTAGTTTAGTGTCAGGCAATTGTTAAATAAACAAATATTATTAGAGCATTCTCAATGAAATTTTGAATTTTTCAAAATATATATATATATATATATATATATATGCATTTTGAGAACTCTAAAATTAAAATTTTTTATTGGAGATGATATTAGGACTAAAAAATGAGTTGAAACAAAACAGAATTAAAACATACAGTTTAGCTAATATTTGTTTAAACCGACAAGCTGGATGATAGCTATTGAAACAATGGTTTTGACCCTTTTTTTTTTTTTGAAAACTTTTTACATAGGTATAAATTTCCAAAATTGTGAAAATAATTTTTTTATCAAAATTTTTAATGAAATATCCGTCTTAACGATAAAGCGGTGTTTTGTTTGATCTAAAGTATATATCTCTGGCAATGTCAAGTTTATTAACTTGAGTGGTAGATTAGGTTAGGGGGGACTAGTTTAAAACTTTACTGAATATCTGTGTATTATATAATACAGAGAAGAATTTGCCATTGATTATAAAACTGCATTTACACATTTGGTTGGTAACTTTAGATTAGTCCAAATGCGTAGTTGGTAGATAAAGACAAGCGTCTCAGTGCTACCTGAAATCTTCTCTAGGAATGGACCAGAGAGCCCGGCGATAATCTTTATTAGGTTTAAAGTTAGAGATCATAAGTACCCTCTTGCCATTTTTATAATGATTAATCTCTCTTCCTCTTTGGGATCTTTCTCCTACCTCCTTGAAGTAACTGAGAGGTAAAACGGGCCAAAAATGGGCTACAAACGTATAACAATTTGTAATGATTGGTGAGTATAAAAGAAGAAAGAAGGAGAGCGGGCCCAAAATTAAGGCCTTGTTTATTTCAACGTGTTTTGTTAATCTTTTTTTTTTAATCGTATATCCTTAACCTCCTCTGTTTGACAATCTTAATTTTGGATTTAGATTTAACCCTGGAACACCAAGTCCTGTCTCATTTGAGAATTGGTCCGCTTCCATATCATCTGAAGTGTTGTTGTTATGTCTGATCTTTGGGTGCTTTTCGTCTCTGTCGGGATTCTAGGATTCCTTTTACTCTTTCTGGTTTCAGAAAAAAATTAAATTATCTGAAAATAATTCTTCTACTTTGGGTTTCTCACAAATATTGTTTTTAATATTCGTAGCGTAATACATTTTTTCTTCTATAAATAAAACAAAAAGGGAGCTACTTTATTAATGTGGTACGATACGACAATATTTATAATGTCAAAAGAAGCCACTTATAGAATGCCAAGTGTCAAGATATGACAAGAGATGTATGTTTTTATATAGTAAGAAGACTTTTGCCCAAAAATTCCCAAACTAAAAACCATAAACGTATGTTCTTTCCTTTTGTGGGTTCTTCTCTGCTTTCTTCTCTGTCTCTTTCTTTCTATTTATATTTTCGATCATAAAAAACCACATTGATTTTTCTTAGATCTCTCGTTGATCTGTTTTTCTCTTATTTGGAAAAAAGGTAATTAATATCGATTTTCTTTAGTTTAATTGGAAATATCTAAGCCCTGGCGATGGTTTGACCATGTTTTTTTGGATGAACTGGATTTAAGGTTGTAAGAAATGGGAAGGGGAAAGATCGCGATCAAGAGGATTGATAACTCGACGAGCCGTCAGGTAACTTTCTCCAAGCGAAGAAGTGGGTTGTTGAAGAAAGCCAAGGAGCTTGCGATTCTCTGCGATGCTGAGGTTGGTGTCATCATCTTCTCCAGCACTGGCAGGCTCTACGATTTCTCCAGCTCTAGGTATACCCTTTCTTCTCTGTTTGGTTGACTTTTTGGTGGTATTGGTCCATTGTGATTGATTAGTGAATCTAATCCATGTTCCATCTGGTTTTGTTGACCACAAACCGATTCCAATTTGTTTCCATTCTATATTTCTAGTTATTTTTTTTATTGTTATGTGGAAAATTAAATTGACTTGTTCACATCCTTGATGATGAAATAAGCAGCATTATTTTAGTTTGATTCATATTATATGACAATGAACCTCAAACCTGAAAATTGGTAGATCACTTGGTTGGTTTGAGTTTGACTACCTATTATTATGAATTGGGTGGACAAAAAAAAAACAAAGCCAATACAATTTGCTTGAAAAGCATAGATTATAGGCTTTGTAAGGTATTATGAGATTTGTGATTTATGGGTTTGTATGTTATTGAGTTGCAGGACAAGACCAAAGTAAAATGGATTTTAGAATTGGCCAGAACTAGAATAATGCAGATTGGTGTGAAGCGTAGATAGTAAGGGACTTGTAGTGTTTCTCAAAACAATACTAAATTTGGTATAAACTATTTTCAGAATGGAATAAAAAGAGGTTAGTATGGGTTAAGAAACTCTTAACTCTCTCACTAATCAACACTTCTTTTTTTAATATATTTCTTCTATGTTTGGTTTGAAAAAATCGTCTATTGAGAGCTATTTACTTTTTTCTTTATTAGCAACTTGTTGTTGGTGGGTTGGATGCACCTATAATAATTTATATGTTCTATATATTACTAATACACAAGTGGGGGTGGGGGAATCATTTTAGCTTTCGTTCTCATCCATACTCAAAACTTTTCCTATTTGTTTTATCCCAATTGGGAAATAAAACTTACCGTTTTTAATGAATGCTCTACATTCAATTTGGTCATTGTTTATAAAGAGTATATATTCTTTCTTTTTAGGGAAAAAATCAATCATTAATCCCTTCTGATTTTCTACTTTAGGAGGAGTTCCTTAGAGTAAAACTGAAGTTATAAAGTAAAAAAAAATATCGCTAATTAGATTTAAGTAAGCAATTGTGTTAAACCATCTACGTCTCACTAATTCATTACTTGCAAGGTGATAACACTAATATCTACACACATGTTTGGTGATTAGAGTTGGCCACGTCTACATCAATTTTGTCTAATTTCTCTCATTCTCTGCTTAAGCTTCACACGTCATGTTACATTTTGACTCCGGCAAAAAATTGTAGTTTTGTTTGCAGAGAATCAAATTACATGTAGGGCATAGATGCCTTACGGTAGCCTATATAATTTTTAATTAAAAAAAGTTTTGACACTGAAAACATGAAAGAATAAAATGTTGCAGTGGATGTTTTTAACACTGATGAGCACACTCTGCAGATATATATATAACTTACCTTCATTTTGTTTGGCAGCATGAAATCGATAATAGAGAGATACAGCGAGGCTAAATGTGAAAATAATTCGGAAATTAACCCAGCTTCAGAGATCAAGGTACTACCTCTTTGGCTCAGTTTTAATGATTCTCCTCTCTATGGTAGATGATAGTTCAGAGAATCAATTTTGTAAATGATAGTAACATGGTGTTTTTAGCTTATTACAGCTTCATTAGCATATTTCAACTTGTAACACCTCTCAAGCTGATCCTGAGTTCATATCGAACGTAGCTTTTGTTATATCACACATACAAGTTATGAATCCTGACCGTCAGATTTACATACATTACGTTGCACTTTCTTGCTTTTTTTCAAGAATTTATTCTAGACTTGTTAACATATCAATCTCGAAAAGAAAAGAAAAGACTTGTTTCCTCAGTTTCAGTCACCTGAAAATAGTTATGATGTGTTACAGTTTTGGCAAAAGGAGGCAGCCATTCTAAAGCGACAGTTACACAACTTGCAAGAAAACCACCGGTATGTTGTTGTTGTGCATATTATGAGCTCTTCAAAATCACCATTAATGTATAATAATTACTCTGGTGAAAGGATTGCATATTCACAAAGAGATTTGTACTTGGCAGGCAAATGATGGGGGAAGAGCTCTCAGGACTAAGTGTGGAAGATTTACAGAAACTAGAGAATCAGCTTGAACTGAGCCTTCATGACGTACGAATGAAAAAGGTATTTGATGATGTTGTGACAAATAAGCCAATATATATATATTATTTTTTTTCGATCTTAACAAAAGTAATAACTGTATTATCTAATCATAATCACTTTGTACGTAGGATCAAATGTTAGTCGAAGAAATACAACAGCTTAACCGCGAGGTGGGAATCTGATTACCTATAGAATTGTTTAAGTCATTTCCACAATGTTGTTACAGAATGCTAATTCATATCTATATATATATATTTTTTGGTAGCAGGCGGATCTCGTCCACCAAGAGAATTTGGAACTCCACAAGAAAGTAAACCTAATGCGACAACAAAATATGGAGTTACGTAAGAAGGTATATAGAGAAAGCTACAACATATGGGTATTTTTTTTTATAAAAAATGAGTATATAATGTAATCTGGCTAATACTTACTTGTAGGTTTCAGAGGTTGAGGATGTGAAAAGCGCAGACAAGACTTCTCTTCTCACAAATGGTCTAGGCACGAGAGATAACTCGATCGAACATGTCCATCTTCAGCTCAGCCAACCGCTGCAGCATGATGAGACACATTCAAAAGCTTTCCAACTAAGCTATTTCTCCTTCATTTCATAATATATATTTCAGTATTGACTATATATAGCAGCTTGTTGACAAGCAAAGAATAACAAACATGATCAGATTGTTTTTCTCTTTTTTTGGTTTCTTCTCTTTTCTCTCAGCAAAGAACTTTGGCTTGGGGATTAAGTATGTACTGCGATGGTTCGGAGAAATGTTTGAAAGTATAATCAAACCTTTCGTCATTTTTATTGTGTAGTCAAATTTCTCTAAGATATTTATTTTTTGTGTAAAGTTTAAATCTATTTTTATCTTTTACCACGTGTAATGTAATCCAATGTTGTGGGGTGAGAAAATGGGCCACAGGCCTACAAAAAATCTGTGGTGTGAACATGGTAAGGAGTTCACATGGGCTTATCTGTTTCCGACAATAAAAACAAAGCATTCAATGAATGTAATTTTTAAAACTTGTAAAGAACTAAATATTTTTTTAAAAAACTTAATTGAATTATATGATGAGATTTTTAATCTAAAATGTACAATAAAATCATTGCCACTCAATACCCAAATATTATTTGCTAGATGAGACACTTGCACTCTAAGAAAAAACTGAAAGTAAACATAACTATAAAATAAAAAACAGAAAAGGAATATAAAAATACAAAGAGAGTAACGACAACAACCCGTGATCGTCATGTCCAACGCCATCAGATTGAAATACTTGATTTATTGTATATTTTTTTTACTTATGTCCAAAAATCTTTATCTTGTGTGTTTAGAAAATGGACTAGGTTTAATCCCCATCAAATCGATGGCCACTGAACCTTTTATAACGCACATGTGACATTTTTAATGCTTACTCTTTGAAAATTTCTCCAGCGAATTTTATATAACACTCAACCAAAAGTCATGAAAATTATTATCTTATAAGAAAATAAAATAAAATGTAAGAAGTAACATCTTATGATACACAACCTAACTCTGATGTGTTTAGTTTTTACTTTTCTAATATGTTTGTGTCTAGCTACGATCTTAATCAATAAACTACACCATGTGCTTTATCTATAGTGAAATCCACATACCAAGTATTATAATATCTCTTTGTTTACAATATACCTTGATATGCATGACTCTCTTTGGCCATTTATCTCTCGGACAACACTGTTGTTTTTTTCTGGCCTCCATTATGTTTCACTCGAATCTTAATTCACACGAAACCAAAGAACATGGACCACTCGACTCTTTGTGTATCTGTTTTATATTCGTCTACGGTCTACACTAAAAGCGATGCGGCCATTAGCCTTTCCACTTGTGGCTTTCTTGTTTTCTTTCCCAATCCCTGTTTCTTTGATTATACTTTCTTGGCTTCTCACTTACATTAGTTACATATTTTTAACAATAAAAAAAATTAGTTCTATACCAGATTATATGACTAGCTAATTCTTTGGTTAGAAATAAGGAATATTTTCATCTTTTTTTATTCTTTCCTAATGACTCGGTTTGTCATGTGAACATTAATTTACATAACAATCAAGGTCTGCAATGTCTATTTTCATTTAGTAATTTTTGTTTTTATTATGATATTTATTTTCAAAATAAATAATTTACAGATGAGGATGACTGACATGTCAGTTTTGTGTCCCTTGTTTTGTCTTTGATTTATGTATGGTGTTCGTTTCACACGAACGAACCTCTTTGTTTAAACCTAACCGATTTTCTTTTTAACTTCTGCTGAGAGGACAAATTACTAATTTTTAAAAAAAATTATAATCACACATATCAGATATGTACTATTAATCTTAATAATCTGGTGGGTGATTAGTCCTTTATAACTTTCTTGATTATACGGACCGCATTTTCCAAATAAACTGCATGACTTCTATACTAAAAGTAAAAAGCTATTTTCACATATTGGAAACCTCATGAAGTTTGGTTTGTTTATTTCTTTTGGTAAACCATGGATCAACCAAAAGCAAACGGTAATAATTTTTCTGTCTCCCATGAATTGCTTTTTCTTTCCTTTTTTTTTTTTGGTTGAATGAAATAAAATATTTTAGACATGAGAGCTGCTTATTTACATTTTTACACTGATGAATAGTAATCTTGAATCATTGATTCTACACCTTGTCCCCATGTCTAGTCAAAAAGCTTCTTTCATCAACTCCGGCTCACTTAAAATTAGCTCTCTTTCTCTCTCTCCTCTCCATCATCATCTCAGAGACTGCTCCAATAACACATATTTGGTGACCAGAACAACTATTACTTGCAGTGGTTCAACCTCTCTCTCTTTTTATCTTATGACTACGCATATGTAATGATCAGACAGGTTGATACCTAGAACTGAAAAAACCATGACTTTCAACCGAAGCAACCTCTTTTCATTATTCCTCTTCCACCTTCTTCTAGTCCCCACACAACTCCAAGCTCTAAACACTGATGGTGTTCTTCTGCTATCTTTCAAATACTCTATCCTCAGTGACCCTCTCTCCGTTCTACGCAACTGGAACTATGCTGATGAAACACCATGCTTGTGGACAGGTGTCACATGCACAGAGCTTGGGAAGCCCAGCACACCAGACATGTTCAGAGTCACAAGCTTGGTACTTCCTAACAAACACCTTCTTGGTTCTGTCACTCCGGACTTGTTCTCCATTCCGCATCTAAGGATCTTGGATCTGTCCGGCAACTTCTTCAACGGGTCACTCCCGGACTCGTTCTTCAACTCAACTGAGCTTAGTAGTATCTCCCTTGGAAGCAACAATCTCTCTGGTGATTTGCCTACGAGTATCAACAGTGTGACTAGCCTGCAGCTCCTGAACCTCTCAACTAACGCATTTACAGGGAACATACCACTCAGCCTCTCACTTCTGAAGAATCTAACGGTAGTTTCCTTAGCAAAGAACTCCTTCTCTGGTGATATTCCAGGTGGGTTCGAAGCAGTACAGGTTCTTGATCTTTCTTCAAACCTTCTTAACGGCTCTCTTCCTGAGGATTTGGGAGGGAGAAGCTTGCATTACTTTAGCTTATCACACAACAAAGTCTCCGGCGTGATTCCTCCAGGGTTTGCAGAGAAGTTTCCAGCAAACGCTACAGTTGATCTCTCCTTTAACAACCTAACAGGCCCAATCCCAAGCTCCCTTTCTCTACTGAACCAAAAGGCCGAGTCTTTCTCTGGTAACCCAGAGTTATGTGGGAAGCCATTGAAGACCCTTTGTTCAATCCCTTCTACTCTTTCAAACCCTCCAAGCATACCTGAAAATACTTCACCGGCGATAGCAGTCAAGCCAAGAAGCTCAGCTCCTCCAACAAACCCTTCAACAGAATCACCAAACCAAACGGTGAAAAGCAAGCTGAAGCCTAGCACAATTGCCGGAATCATTGTTGCAGACATAGTTGGTCTAGCTCTCATAGCTCTGTTCGTGCTCTATGTCTACCAAGTCAGGAAACGCAGAAGGTCCTCAGAGTCCAACACATTCAGCTTCTTCACAGTTTGTCTGGACAAAAACGAAGCCAAGAAATCAAATTCACAATTAAAACCAAGCTTCGCGGATGTCAACGTCACAGAATCACCAGATGCTAAAACGGCTTGTGGTTCGTGCATAAACGGAGGAAGGTACGAAGAGACATCAACATCAGAGAGCGACGTAGAGAACCAACAAAACGTTAAGGCATTCGATCGAGCAGATGGTGGGCGACTAAAACAGAACGCTCAGACTCAACTAGTCACAGTCGACGGCGAGACTCGGCTGGATTTAGACACTTTACTAAAGGCTTCAGCTTACGTATTGGGAACTAACGTGACCAGAATCGTGTACAAGGCGGTTCTGGAAAACGGCACGGCGTTCGCGGTGCGGCGGATCGAGACGGAGAGCTGTGTGACGACGAAAGTTAAGGAATTTGAGCGGGAGGTTCGTGCCATCGCTAAGCTTCGACACCCAAATCTCGTCAGGATTCGTGGGTTCTGCTGGGGAAACGACGAGAAGCTTCTCATCTCCGACTATGTTCCCAATGGCAGCCTCCTTGGCTCCTTCAACGCGAGTAAGTTCCTCTGTTTCGTCTGTTTACTCTGTTTCGTCTATTTACTCTGTTTCCTGAGGCGCACAAACTAAAATACGCTTATCACTCGGTGCACTTTAGCACTTTAAAATACGCACATTACTCTGCTTTGTAACACTCCTTTTGTTCCTTCACTAACAGCAAAGGCAAGCTCAAGCTCGTCTACACCATCTATGCAGCACCCATTTTCTTTCGAGGCACGTGTCAAGATAGCTAGAGGAATGGCCCGAGGACTATCTTACATCAACGAGAAGAAACACGTCCACGGTAACATCAAGCCCAATAACATTCTCTTGAACTCTGAGAATGAGCCCATCATCACCGATCTTGGCCTAGACCGCCTCATGACACCGGCGCGTGAACCTCAAACCAACGGACCAACGTCGAGCTCATCTTGCTACCAACCACCGGAAAGGAATACAAGCCAGAAACCAAACCCTAAATGGGATGTTTACTCCTTTGGCGTCATTCTATTAGAACTTCTCACAGGCAAAACGTTTTCGACCGATCAAGATGTAAATCAGTTGTCAGAGTTACTCGACGGTTCTGAAGCGGAAGAGAAAGGCCGGTTCTTGAGGTTGATCGACGGTGCAATTAGAAGCGATGTAGCTCGGCATGAGGATGCTGCAATGGTGTGTTTCAGGTTAGGGATTGAGTGTGTCTCTCCCTTGCCTCATAAGCGACCGTCGATGAAAGAAGTAGTGCAAGTGTTGGAGAAAGTGAGTGTTTAGTTTGGTTACTTGAAGCCCAAGTCTTTGGCATTATTGTAGAAAGTGGATTTGCTTTGTGTGTTGCTTACTCTACTGTCTTATAAGCTGTGTACTTCCTTCTAACTCTTTGTGTTTTTGGTTAGTTAATTAACCACCTTAAATATGCTCCGTTGTTCATTTTAACTTGCTACAAATACAGTAGACCGGTTAAACCAAGTCCAATTTGATCGTAATAACCAATGAACTCTTTGTGTTTGTGGTTAGTTAAAACCAAAAACACAGAGAGTTAGAAGGAGAGTCCAATTTTGATCGTAATAACCAATTGAACCGGAGTTACAGTCTTAAATAGACAAGTTATCTTGAACCGGAATATAAATTTGGTCGAACTTGCAAACCAAACTAACCGAACCAATTTGCCAAAGTCCACGCCTAATCATCATCATCACCAACAAACTCTTTTTTCCGACCAGACATATCGAATCTTCATATATCTCCGACCACACACTTACGTTGAGCTCTGTCTGAAAGACATTTTCTTTTCTGATAACATCTCTAGCAAATACTTACCAAAAATGGAAGGAAGATCTACCACCTCCGCAGCGGAGTCACCGGAGATCCAGGTCCATCCACCGAATCCCCCAAACCAGATCTTTATCCTCTCCGGTCAAAGCAACATGGCCGGACGTGGCGGCGTCATCAAGGATCACCACCACAACCGTTGGGTATGGGATAAAATCGTCCCCCCGGAATGCGCACCGGACTCGTCGATCCTCCGCCTCAGAGCAGATCTCCGATGGGAGAAAGCACGTGAGCCGCTACACGCTGACATCGACGCCGGAAAAGTGTCCGGTGTAGGTCCGGGGATGGCGTTCGCAAACGCGGTGAAGAATCGGTTGGACTCGGATTCGGACGTGATCGGACTGGTTCCGTGCGCCGTCGGTGGAACGGCGATAAAAGAGTGGGAGCGTGGGAGTGATTTGTACGAGAAGATGGTTAAGAGAGCGGAGGAGAGCAGGAAACACGGCGGAGAGATCAAGGCGATGCTTTGGTATCAAGGAGAGAGTGACGTGTTGGACATCCACGACGCCGAGAGTTACGGAAGTAATATGACTCGTTTGATCAAGAACCTTCGTCATGATCTTAACCTTCCTTCTCTTCCCATTATTCAGGTAACACAAAAAGTGTTTCCCTTGCAAGTGATGTTTCTTTTATAACAGAATGTGTTGGTTGAAGCAGGTGGCAATAGCATCGGGAGGAGGATACATAGATAAGGTGAGAGAAGCACAGTTGGGTCTGAAACTTTCTAATGTGGTCTGTGTAGATGCCAAAGGATTGCAGCTAAAGCCTGACAATCTTCACTTAACCACTGAGGCTCAAGTGCAGCTTGGTCTCTCATTAGCACAAGCTTACCTTTCCAATTTCTGCTAGACTATCAAGTAAATTCTCATGACTCTCTCCATAGTGTGTACATGCTAAATGGATAACAAGAGTGACAGGCATGTAATAATGGAATGGTAGAACTTTAATGATTAGAGTTAAGAACAATCAGTTTGTTATAGAGATTGATTCTGACATCCAATGGCTGTATAAGAACTTTTAGCAAACCCATGGTTAAGTCCTTTGATCATTAGTAGTTTTGTTTTACAGGTTGTTCGGTGTTGAAGAAGCGTGATCGATGGCTTAAAACTCTGATGATGTTTGTCTACAGTTACCAGAATGAGATGCAGTCTGAGTGATGGTACTGTTGTAGAGACTATGTGACTCTTTCACCTATAGAGCACACTTTATTATCCTCCATTGTCACGTTTAAACAATCTGCTGCTCTTTGTAGAATATTTTGAATAAATTCATATGGACAATTTTTTGTTGTTGTTTCTATTGTATCCTAACAAACGACAAAAACCTTCATCAGACTACTCACATTCAAGTTTCAATCATCAACAACACACACCCACACACCAAGCTCTTGAGGGGCTTGGTGGCGACGGAGATCTGAAGGTTTTTATAGTAAGAGTTTAGGGGGTTAGGTTTGAGTGTGAGATATTCTTGTTGGAGGAGGCGGCGATGGAATCTCAAGCGCCTTCGAGAAATGTATAAGAGATTGCACGTAAGCATCAACTACAACAGCTTTCTGTCGGACCAAGACAGATTTGAGAAAGTTTTTACCTGAATCTTTTAGGGAATAATGTGATAAATGACAACATAAAAATGCTAATTATGAGAATAGTCAAGTTTTAAACACAACTAGTGAATGATTTAAATAAATTTTACTCTGATCTCGCGCGTGGGTTTACTTTTTAGGGTTTAGAATGTGTGTTTTTGTAGTTTTCAAATGTTTCGGCTCATAAAGTTGGCCAACTCTATTAAAGGAAAAGTAGTAAGACAAAAATATTAGTCACTTAGAGGAAAAGTCAAATCTTAAATGTATCACACCATCAAGTCTTATCCTAGAGAAATAGTATATTTTTACAGCTTAAGATTTGGCACTGCAAAATAGATCTTGAAGCCATAACGTGGTGGGGTCTGGCAGATCATTGCTTCAGTTTTTAAATCTAGTAATGTTGACACTTATGCCAAAGAAAAGATAAAAACAAAATTGCTTGCTTATTAGGACCTGATTCAAATGAAATATAGCAAGTTATTTGATGTCAATGTCTTGCAGTTTGTTTCCTTATTTATCATTGCTTTTAATAACATAAAATGCTTTCCAATCAATGACCCCAAGGGGAAAATGCCAGTAATTTTGGTGTACCTATAAGACAACGTTAACGTTATTGCAATAGACACTAGAGAGAGTTGCAATTTCAGTAATTGAAAAATAGTTCAAGACTTCAAATTTGAATTGAATTTGAGTTGTGTAGAGTATACACGTCCATTTTAATATTCAGGGCAAGTTGCTTGTTTGTGTCAGCTTAGCATACAAATAGATATATTATGTAGTACATAACTTCATATTATATAGTATATAACTTCATTATTGTGTTTGGCGTTGGTGGTCAAATTTTACAGTAGTAGTAGGTGTGGGGAATATTTGGAAGGATGTACTGGTTAGTTATGATGTAAGTTTAATTTATGGCACGTGAAATATTTGCTTTTGTGTGTTTGCAACTGGTTAGAGATGCATTGTTGTTGGTAGGTCGACCTGTCCAAAACACCTTAGCATATAATGCTTTTTATATACTGTTGAATTTTACGTTAAACTTTTGTTGAATGAAAATAAAAGAAAAACATATCAGGGATCACGACAAGAACAAACGAATAATAATTAACTTTTCCAAATTTGGAAGAAAAATACATTCCTTAAGCTTATTCTATGTTTTCAAAATCTCAAAATATATATTGGGTAAGAACCCGTTTAGCTTGGTCTATGACTTGGGCCTTGAATTATGAACCGAACAAGATAGCGGTAAAAACCGACTTTTATTACACAGTTTTGGTAATGTTGAGAACAGTTGTACTCTCTTTGATGTTTCATCTTCATGTTTCTCATTATTTTTGTGCTGCTTTCTTCTCTGTTAATTTTACTATTTTTCACTTGTATAGATAAACAATACAAAAAGATAGTTTGCATCTCGAATCTAATGTTCAAAAAACCGCTCTTTAATTGTTAGATATTTGATTAGATGAGCGTCTGAATCAATTTTTGAGCGTGTATACTTTGAAAAAATTCAGACCGGCTAAACCGATGCGTAGATGACAATTAGACCGATCTTAAAAACATTGCTCAAAAAGGGGACCGTCAGGATAACGAACTTGAAATGTTTCCAATTAAACTGAACATAAATTCAACCAACCAAAATGAAATTTAATAATGGTTCGTTTTGGTTTAGTCTAAATAGTCCGGTTTGGATAAAATGTTAAAACGCTGGCGTTTCGGAAAAGATATGAACTTAATGAGTGGAGAGTAAACACGTGTCGCCAGCTCGAACAGATAACTTTGTGCGGCTCATGACAAGGAGGATGAAAGGTTAGTAGTAGAAGCAGAAAGGAGAAGAAGAAGAAGAAGGGTGGCGCGAATTAAGATATTAGCAGCTAAAGATCTCTGCGTAGAAGGAACATGGCTTTATCTCAAGTCTCTGCGTCTCTCGCCTTCTCTCTTTCCAGTACTCTCTTCTCTCTTATGTACGCTTCTTCTTCTAGTAGTAGCCTCTGTATCATGTATTTGACCAGACTTGGATTTTAATCTCTGACAGATCCTGGCGCCATAAAGCTAGGCAGAATCAGTAACCCTTGTAGGGTTCATGTACCGCAACTTGCTGGAAGCCGATCCACCTTCGCGTCTGGTTCTTCTCTGTGTACGTCTTCCTTGTTATGAAGATTGTATTTGTAACTTGTTTCTTGCTTTGTAAATTTGCTTGGTAAGTGAATCCGTAATAAAAAAAGAAGGAAACTTTATTTCCTTAAAATTTTGAATTGTTTTTTTTTTGAAAAAGGCTTTTAAATTTTGAATTGTTGTGTGTCTCTGTTTCAGTGCCATTGAACTGGAGAGTGACTCGTGTAGGAGGAGGAAGAAGAAGTGGAAACAGAGGAGGAGCATCAGTTTCCATCAGAAGCGAGCAGAGTACAGAAGGAGGCAGCGGTTTGGACATATGGCTTGGTCGTGGAGCTATGATTGGTTTTGCTGTCGCCATTACTGTGGAAGTTGCCACTGGTAAAGGACTACTTGAGGTAACTCTACTCTACATCAAGACTCCCTCGGTCCTAACTATGTAAGAGTTTCATCTGATATGTCTTATTGTTTGTTTGCTTTTCTTCAGAATTTTGGGGTAGCGAGTCCATTGCCTACGGTTGCTTTGGCTGTTACAGCATTGGTTGGTGTTCTTACTGCGGTTTTCATCTTCCAGTCTTCTTCCAAAAACTGATAAAAGCCTTCCCCATCTGTTTATTTTGTTGTATCTAAAGATTCTTCTCTCATAACACTTTACATTCATCAGAATGCAAATCCCTCATTAGTTTTTCTTTTGGCTCTGAATGTTTCTGAATTATGATTGTCTCGATTCGAAGTAAATCAAAGTAACCACTGGTGGACAAGGCATGCAACAAAGTAAATCGAAGATTCAACCATATATATCATCTGCATTACACTGATACTCTCACATCAGTCACAACGACAATCTGGCCCAGAACTGCTTTCTGTAACAATAGCCTTCCTCAAGGCCTTTTTATTGAATAAATAAATACAACAGAGCAGAAATTATTTAAGCATACACAGCAGATTTTCCAGGACAAATAATAAAGAAATGGTCTTGGAATGTAGAACTGAAAGACAAGAAGCAGAGGCAGGTTTTGTTTGGAGTGAACAACAAATACCACAGGAACAAAAGGAAACGCAGACTGTGTTTTGGTTGCTTTCCATATATATATATAGAAAGAAACATGAAAGTCCCATCAAGCTTGCAAGAAGCTGGCGTACTTAGCACCAAGGAGAAGCCTCTGAATGCACAAGAGAGCGTTCTTGGTAACCTCAGCGCTCTCATGGTTCATCAGTTTCATCACTCGTTCTTTCGCCTTGAGGTCTGTTACAATCACTCTCCCCGCTGCATGGTACTGTATGAACTGTGAGATATCAAAGCATGCCACCGCTAACGATCTTGGATCACTTGACGTGTCCAGAATTGTGAGGAGCACCCTGAGTATCTGCATCCATAAGTTTTTAACAAAAGAAACGGTTAGTTTGTTGCAATGGACCAAACATGCCAGACCTAGCCTGATTGTTGAGGAGAGAGGAATAAAAGAAGAATACCTGGAAGTCATTCTCCTCAAAGCTTGTAACATTCTCACGCCAGAAATTGGCCTCTTTGTGCATTGGGTTCCAGTCAAGATGGCCAAGAAGAACCTCTTGCTTATATTTGTCAAAGGAACTCAGCTTCTTGATGTTGTCTTTTAGCCCTTCTTCTAGTTGGTTCAGTGCATCCAGTAAGTCCTTACAAAATCCAGAGTTAAACAGCTTTAACAGTGGCAATGCTTGCAACAAAGGCATAAATTAATATACATCCGATGGTGTAGTTATCACTAAAATAACCAGATATTCTCACGCCATCTTCAATAATAACACTAATAAGAAGCAGTAGTACTCAGCTTTGTATTTAACTTGTCTAACCTCGTCACTCCATGCTTGTGTTTTCAGACTGTGGATGATATGTGGGAGTCCAAGATCAACCATCTGGGCACCAAATGTACCTTTTGGAAGCAAGTTCCTGAATGTCAATATGACCACCCTGACAACCTATACGACAAAATACCATGTCATATGATCCACAACAATTATGCAAATTCATTATCCAAAACAAATAAAAGAGACAAAAAAGATCTTGATATTGCAGACAAAGATTCAAGATGACCAACTAAACCAAGTCATATGAAATTTTAACTAATTGCAGGATAGCAATGACCAAGTCACCACAAGAGAACACCGCTCACCTTTTCCTTAGTTGAGCTCTTAACCACTTCCGTGAGCCTTTGCATTGTCCTAGATGTTGCCAAGTACTCTAGTGCTGGTTCATAATAGGACAGAAGCCAGATGCAGAGACATGTTTCGTAGAGAAGCTGTTGGTCGAGAGCATACAAATCACAAGAATTAGTTACTTAGACATAATGACTAATGAGGAACTGAAAGAGAACTATCTAATGGTTACAAATTTATCCAGCCCACACTTCAAAATTAGGGGAAAACATAAATCAACAGCTTTAGTAGTCATTTGAAAATAAAAACGGGTTCCTCCTTAGGGAAACTGCAATACTTCTCTACAGCTTTAGCACACACTTTTCACTTAAAACTACTTCCACCAAATATATAAGTTACCTGGATAGACTGCTGAGTGGATGCTGGTGAGATTAAAGGGACAAGTAACTTCACCCCACCCGCCTGAACAAATGATGATCTAACAACAGGTTCCTTAAGCAGTGTCGATAGGCAGCTTATTGCAACTGGAGCACCACGAGTAGGATGAGAAGGTTGCCTCAACTGCATTTCAAAATTAAGGATTGAGATTCGTGAAACCTATGATGGACCTCAAACGCTTTTCAAGAATCACAGCCACTTATGCAAGGCTAACATAATCGAGAAAGAAAACAAAGAGCAGAAGAAAAAGAAACGAAGAACCTGAGCACAAAGCCATTCCACCAACCCATTGAGAACATCATCAATTGTAGTAATACGTTTCATAGAAGCAGAGGCTTCTCCATTAGCAATAACACTACCAGCTTTTGGCCTAGCACTGTATGTTAAAAGAAAAGTAAGACCCGCCATGTAAATGATGATGTATCTTAGAGACATGTTTAACATAGTATAATAAAACAGTATTGAACTCTACAATACCTTATTATCCAGGCAAGGATCTTGCAGCTTTTTTCTTGAATGAACCAATTTCCCTTCGATAGCAACCTGAAGGAGCACATATCTTTTAGCTTGCATACTTTTGAAGATGAACAAAAATCAAGCAACAATGTAACTGAAAGCAGTTTCCCTCAATGGAGTGTTGCATATGTTTCAACTTTGTTAGGAAGGTTGTAGTTGAAATAATAAACTAACTCATCATGACTAATATCAGGATCTCAGACAAAACGAGCAAGGGCTAAGTGACTGAACAGACGAAGCAATGAAATCAAACTGGAACCACTACACCACAAGTGAATGACTAAGAAATTAGGTCATGTGAAAATTGCCACAAAACATAAACATACCGATATATTAATGATTTGAGAATAGCTGATTAAGAAAGGTTGGGTTCATTTGACACCATAGATGTAAACAGTAGAACAAGAAAACTAGAAAGGAAATCTGACACGTTAATATGTCAAGTAAGAGAATGGGGAAAATGCAACACGTTCTATAGTCTTTCCGAAGCAGAAAGAACAACAAAATAAATCCATAAGCGTGGGAAATAGTAGTTGCCTTAGACTAAATACAGTCACAAATATATTGCATAGGGACTCACCTCAAGAAAGGCTCGTAAGTATCCTCATGTGCCAAAGATTCATCATGGAATAACCGAGCTCGTGTTGGGTTCGCTGAAAAACAGATGATGCGTTAATAATAGTCGATATCTAAAACGATTAAAAGGTGAATGCAAATAGATTCAGGTTTTATTTACCTGAGAGCATCTCATAAATCAAAGCCAAAACATATTCCACTGTTTCTTCCTTGAATATATCACGTAAGATGGTAACAAACAGATGAACATAAGCTGGACCGTCCTGCGATAAGAAACACAACATATCACTTCATAGTGACAAGGTAAATGCTTGCATTGTCATTATAAACTTCAACCATTAATAACACAGAGAAACCGACTCGACTGTCTATAAACTGTATGAAATAAGAAAAAAAAAAAGAAGAATTACTTCATCGAGCAACTGTGCCCTTGCACTTTCAGGTTTTTTATCATAGCGCCTTAAGAGCTGAAGACCTGAAGCTGAAATCAGCTTAGTTGTCATGTAAGTCTCCCATGGAATGTCCCTTTTCAACACCTGCAAGGTAAAATAACAAAAGAAAAATAAATACTGCAAAACTACAAGTAAAACCATCACGATGATTGTCAGATTTTTCAATACAATTTCCACTAACAACAAAAAAAACACATAATTAACATTTCTAGGTAATCAAACCCGCAAAGATCTCGCATAACCAAAGCATGTCTTTTGGTGCTGAGTACATTCATATACCAAAACAAAGGTTTAAATACTCTAATGCAAAGTCAAAATCTGTAATTGTGTATGTCCTACCAAATCCTGCGACTTAGATTTTCCTTGAGTCATTTGATTACATAATGATAATACGTAAGAGGCAGCAAAAAGTAACATCAAATCACCAACCTGCTCCATAGACAGTTCCGCCTGATCCATGGATAGTTACACCACTTGATATTGAACTGATTCGGATCCCTACGAATGTAAACAGAACAAGCATAAGCAAAAACGATGAAGATCTGATACGACATTCGTCATCATCGTGTTATCAATTAGATGGAAGCAAAACTAAGATCTACAAGCACCGATGAACTGTCAACAAGAAAAACGTAGCAAATGCAATTCCAAATATCTTTCGAAAATCGATTGAAGAAGATGATCACGGAACAGAAATGGATCCGATCACTCGGATGAGAGGAGAAACGTTTGACCTGAAGGCTGCGAAACGAGTTGATCGCGAAGAGAACGGAGAAGACAAAGTGAAGGAGATAGATAGAGCTTCTCCCAAACTCGGATCTGAAGCGTGGAAGGAGCTAAGGCCATCATTAACCCAAGAACCCCATTTGGGGTTCTTGTTTTTTTTCTTTTTTTTTTTTCATTTTTCTTTTCTGTTAATTAAAAAAATAAAAAAATAAAAAATTAAAACGAACCAATTACGGGCCGCCATGTGGCAGTGGGGCCCGTAAACAGTGTAAGAAACCCTCTAAAAACGGTTCTTATTTAGGAGTTTTAAGAAGCGGTTCTTGCACTGTTCACGGGTCCCACATGTCAGTGGGGTCCGCGAACAGTGCAAGAACCCCTTAAGAAACTTGGGATAAAGATGCCCTAAGACGATTACAAAAAAAAAAACAGACGCTGACAGTTTTTTCTATTTTACAATTACAATATTACCCCTACTCATACTCAATTATTACGAATTAACGATCCTTGATTTCATTTTCGTAAAGCTAATCTTGTCGTGATACAACTTCAAGCCCATATATCTTCGTCCATGTCCAGGGATGGGCTTTTCAGTTAGTGGACATGACATGAAATGATGTTTTGATTATTCGGCTTGGGCCGATTTTTATATTTTTATAGAAATATAACATTTTTTGAAAAAAATATTAAA
This sequence comes from Moricandia moricandioides, assembly GCA_905132885.1. Taxonomy (NCBI): domain Eukaryota; kingdom Viridiplantae; phylum Streptophyta; class Magnoliopsida; order Brassicales; family Brassicaceae; genus Moricandia; species Moricandia moricandioides. Next base: position 139,103 of record CAJHQQ010000282.1, read on the forward strand.
TTGATTCATTTTGTAAAAAAAATATGCCATAATGTTAGATATCATAATAAGTATATTTTAACTTCTGTTGATATAATCCTTCTCATTTATAATATTACTTTGAATTTCAGAGAATTTTTATAAAACACTAACACTTATTATATTAACATTGTAATTAAATAAAATCAACTAAATTGATAAATTATATACTTACCTAATTAAAATCATTAGTGGCATTTAAACTAAGATACAAGAAAAAAATTCTATCTGTTTTAGGATAAGGTGGAATTCTATCTGTTTCTAATCAAAATTTCTAAATTTAAACTAAGATACAAAAAAATAAAGCTCACTATGTTTATATGTGTTTTTTCAAAAATATTTAAAAATTATTTATTAGTGAATATGTCTATTTTTTAGTCTATTTGTAATTGTTGTGACCTTGGTTGTGATTTGTCAATGTCCACAATTCTTTTAGATTACTAAAGATTGATTACCAAACATTGCATGGTTGATAATCAAACATTATAATTGTTGATATCCAAATATTGCTAATGTTTAAATGGTTAAAACACAAACCTTCTGTCATTTCGTTCCTTCCATATAACATATCTTTTTGTTATACAGATATATGATATTGTAAATCTTTTTATACTTTAAATGGTTATATGTTTTGTCAGATACTTGATTTTGTTTAAGTGTTTCCATGTTCACACACTTGCTTCTGGATTAGTTTTTCCAGCTGTTCAAATAAAACAAATAAAGGAAAATAAGTTAAGCAAGATTTTTTTTTGTCAAGCTAAGGAAATATGGTTTAAATATATATATATATATATATATATATATATTTCCAGAAAAATCATTGTTTTCCCATATAATGATTGTATTATTTATCATTTGACATGTGTTATGTTTAATTAGATACATTTTAATATGTGTTACTCCTTGTGCCATTATTTTCTATTTTAAACATACGGTAATTATTTTGGCATGTATAAATAAAATATAAAAAAATGATTTTACTCTTTTTTCTTATGACTAAAGACAATAGTTAATAAAAAAGGCTAAACAAAGGTAAGAGTGGCTAAAGCACTATCATCACAAACCAATTATGTACAACCTTTCAAAACCATATAAATAGATAACTCTCTTTAGTGTTAAGATCATTGGCTGATTCATACACAACCATCTTCAACTGTGTATCTCACTTTTTAGTTCTTCTCTAAATCATCTCATTTTCATCATGGATTCAGGAACAAAACCTGATCCTTTTTCATATTTACCTGATTGCCTTCTGGTTTTAATAATCTCTTTCTTGCCTTTCAAACAATCTGTACAAACGAGTGTTCTTGCTAAGCGATGGAAGGATCTTTGTCGTGAGACAACAAACCTCGTATTCAAAGAGTCTGAGTTCATCAACCAATCTGTGGTCGATGCAGAGACCAAAAAGTCTAAGAGAGCTTTGTTTGTTAGCATTATGCATGAATGGATCTCGAGATATACTGGTAACACCATCGAGAACTTTGAACTTTGTCTACCTGAACCAGTGGGTTTCGAGGAAAATATCATGTCTCTAATCGAGTTTGCTGCTTCCAAACAAACCAAAAATCTAGTTCTTGATCTCACGAGCCCTAATTGGAGAGAACCTGGTGCTCTACATAGAATGCTCATGAAATATCATCAAAAGAATGTATTGGATATCTCCCGTATTTTTTTCAATCTCATATATGTTAGGAACTTGACGGTCTGCCCTTTTCTTCTTGAGGTATATTTTTCCACCCTTTTATTGATTTAAGATCCATAGTATCTATATTATAGATTTTTTGTTTGTTTGTTTTAATGTATAACTCTATTGTAACCCTAGAAAGTTATTAATAGTGAAATGCTTCATAAGTTGAAAGAATCTTTGAAAGAAAGGGTTAAAAAACATAGTGTGACATTCATTATAACTTCAAATAGTTTAGGCTTCTATGAAATTCTGAACTATTCTAGGTAAAGTAGTAATGGTTCTCTAATGATGAAAATGTTATAACATGTAAATTTCGTAAAACTAGATTAAATCAGTAATATTACTTTGGTTCCACTTATCATTTTGTTTTTGGGATGAAGATGATCCAAGATTGTGACGATCCAATGGAACTGCACGATCCGATGGAAACAAGACATTTGGTGATTAAGACACATATGTACGCACATGAGTTCGCGGGAATAACTATATTTCTCAATAGCTGTCCGGAACTGGAATCTCTCACGTTCTATACGGAAGCTGCTGGGCCTGTCGTGGTAAGTTCGGTTGTTTGTTTATATCTTACTCATGTGTTACAGTATAACAATATAGATATAGCCTATAAAGGTTATGTTATTTGTTCAAACGCTTTAATTTAATTAGATCATGCAGAGACGTTCGCCGCCAATAGATCCAGAAACGTTTTGGCTCAACAACAAAACGTACGAGTGTTTGGAAAGGACACTTAAGGTTGTGAAAGTAAAAAACTTTCGTGGCAAATCGAACGAGATACATGTGCTGCAATACCTGATCCGAACCGGACGTGTGATGGAACGGGTTGACCTTTATGAGGCAAAGGGATTGAACAATGATAAAAAGATGATGGTACTGGCTGCAGCCGAGGAGGTGCAGCGGAGTGTGAAGAAAGGTTCAAGGCGTTTAAGAATTACTCTACATAATGCTTGATTAATTAAGCATTTTCTAGATCTTCTAGTGGAAACTGGAACTTGATCTTTGCTAGTTATATCTTCTTAATTTGATATTAAGGGTGGATATTCACCTTGTTTGCTTGGTTTGAGATTTTATTGTTGTTGTTTCGTTTGGTTTAATTTTAAGAACAGTAATATTTCTTGTCTTGTTCATTGCCTTGGAAACTTCCTCCTTGTGTAGCTGCTGTTCCATATTTTTTGTCAAGAAAAATGTAGAACCATGTAGCTCCACTTTGCTGAGAAGATGCATCATCTAAAACCATGTAGCTCCACTCTTGAAACCATGATTTTAGGACAGTAGTTTGGCGATTAACTCGCTTAGTGCCGTTGCCTAAATGGGCTTGGCTTCAAAGCCTGCAAAGTGAGGTCGATGATGTAGTATAAAATTTGGTAGCAAGAGATGAATGGCTTAGCAAGGGTCAAGGGACAGGCTAGTGAATGCCATCTATTTTCAACATAACAAAAAAACAGATATTTACTTCTTTTTATAAATTATGGAAAAGGGATAAAGGTAAATAGTGTTGAGAGAAGATAAGAGGTGATGGGTCAATCTTAAAAGTGGTTGCGGGAGGGAGAAGAACAAGACATCCTTTTGTAGTGATGAGCCATCCAGACCCACTTCATTAGTTAACACATTTTTTATTACCTTGTCGTAAAGCCATAATTAACTCTGATCTTTTAAGGTGAAATTCTTAACGTAATTTTTTTCATATACTTTTTGGCTAAAAGAAGTCTTTTATGTTTCTTATTTAAGAGACAGTTGATGTTACGTTTCTTAAAAAAACTATGAAACCAACCCTAAGAGACTAGGATTAATCAATGTTCTAACAAATCTAATTTTTTTTTATTGAAACACTATTTCTTGCTTACCTTTTATTTATTTTGTATTTTTTGTATTGTTTAGATAACTCTTTGAATTGATCTCAATTTTTCATTGCAACTAAACTTCCTACTCACATCTTGGTAGAAATATTTAATGATCCTCCCAACATTCATACTGACTCAAACACTTTGTAAAGTTTGTGTAAGTACGTTCAAAACTTGACTCGATCGCTATTGTTTCTATTTTCGTAGATGCAGGCTTTGATGAGACCCTGCAAACATGTTGTGTTTGATTCTAGTTGGACCGGTTGGATTGAATATAACCATTTAACATTTTACTGCCCATACATAGTCAAAATCGACCATACTAATCATAAAGTGTAGGAGGATAAATCTCTACCGACAATCGATTTTTTCAACGTCAATCAATAATTGCGCAATGTGCTTAGTATAATATAGCTCTCTCTCGAGAAACAACTTTGAAATCATTTAAAGATAGATTTAGTCCAACATTCTTCCCTTTTTATAATACAATTTAATTGGTTGTCAGAGTCTAAATGTTTGTAGATTATTCAGATAACGCTTTTTTATCTTTTAGATTAAGGCTAAGGTTTAGGTTGCGGTTGAATATTTTAGCTCGGAAGAATATTTCTCACTACATGCAAGATTAATGTATATATGTAACTGTTTATAAATGTATCAAATAGATTTAAAGATACAAAATTATACAATTCTTAGAACATTAGGCTTTACTTCAAGAAATATTAATCATGCAATGGTGGTCTAGGGACAAGCGAATTCTTCGTTCTAAATAACATGGGTTTGAAAACACCTCACTACAATTTATCGTGCGGCCACACAAATTTTTATCTATTGCTTACAATCTATTTGAATGGTCGGAAAGAGGTTCCACCGTGGATTGCACCTGATATTAGAAATTAGTATGGACTCTTTCATATGATCGAGATATTCCTAAATTAATAAAAAAAAAATTAATAAATATTTTAAGGACAAGGGTAGCGAGGTTAGGTAAACAAGAAATTGAAATCTTACAACTCATGAAGAAAAAAATGAAAGGAAGCTCTGACTTTATTGAATATGTTGGCATAGTTTTGCTCATTGGCTTCCTCTGTCAAAATCCCGACATTTACTTGTTCAAGTAATAACGTTACGTACGTACGATCCAACCGCCAGTCCATAATATACATTATACCTACATGCATGTCTTAACCAACCAAAAACAAAAGTAAGTTTTGAGCATAGGAAACATAAGATTCTGAGCCATAGTGAATCGTTTGTCCACAGATTTGGACAACATGAAATACATATCTCGTGAATTTCATCTTTCTTGTCTAATATTTGTATCGTATGATGATTACCTTTACTCTAATACGACAATATGAAAACCAAAATCCCAATACAACATAGATAATAAATTTCAACATCCGAAATAGATCTTTGTCATATAGAAGATGATAAGTTGAAGGAAACAAACTGTGTCCCTTTTTTTTAACAAAAAAGAAGCTAAATAGCAACGTAACTCTGCATGTATAGGGTTCGATCTGATCATATCCGATCATTTTACTTCTAAAAAAAATTATATGCTTAATGTAGAAGCTAAATTATTTTAAAATTTATGTATAAATTTGTTTCACTAACTAAGTATAAGTAAAGTAATACATTCATCTAGGTTAAATTCACACTGAATATATCTTAATACTATCTAGTGGATGATTAAAGTGACGTATAATATCACTCTATATACCGCATGGGAATGTATATGATATTTTTTTCATACAGACTACAAATAGCTACATTGAAAATGTAATATGGTCAAACAGAAACTGGATTGTAGCTCCAACCGATAAAATCTTGCAAGAAAGGAAAAGGCGGAAGATGTCTGAGGGAAGTTTTGTATGTTTCTTGTTGTTACTTTGTGAAAACGTGAGACTAGATTTGGATTCATATATGAGATCGTGACTACTATTAAATGATATGAATACACAAATACTACATTGGATACCAATTGAAACATTGTGTTGGTGTATGATTATATGAGCAAATACATCGTTGAACATTTTCTCCTCATATATAAGATTGTTAATTGAATTATAATTAAATGTTACATTCGTTAGGGCATCGTAATTTGATTGAAAGTAATCTAAAGATGCTCAAACTTACATGCAAATATACATACCGATACGTTTTGGCAACTTGTATATCGTGCATATATAGATAATAAATATGACTATGGTATGCATAAGAAGTATGGAGATAAAAAAGCATACAATAATGTGAATCACGAAATAGAACAAGGGTTTGGGACCTGCAGTCTGAAGGAAAGGGGCCATGGCGACAGGCTCTGAAATCGCAGCTCACACACCTCATTTTCGTTTTAATATTCGTCTGGTCCTACTTCATTTATATATACCCTTTGTATTTTACATTTTTATTTTGCTATCATTATTGCCATAATTTCTCAATTAATGGCTAATCATTAGAACATATGCGCACCCCATTTATTCCTTGTGTTGCGCACCTTTGATTTGTATCATTTGGTTTATTTTAGCTTTTCTAATTTTTTAATCTTGCCTTTGACTGAAACTAGAAACTTATAACGAGGATTTATATATAAAGAAATATCCTAGGATAAACATATTTTTGTCACAAAAATATTTTTTTCAAAAAATGATTAAAATAGATTTTATTAAAAGATATAAATATACATTTATACTCTTAGAGTTAACTAATCTGAAATTAAAATTTAGAGTTATGTAGTGGAATTTTATGGGTGAATTTAAAGTTTTTGAAAGTAAATATTAAAAAATTCAAAATAAAATAATTTATTTTAATTTATTTTTTTAAAAAAAAAATTATTTTGGTGACAAAAATTTTAGAAAAAAAAATTATGTGAGAGAATTGTATTTTATATAATCCAGCGAAGATATTGTAGCAAATTGCTTTACACCTATCAAAAATTGACAGGTACGTAGTTTGACTTTATTTATCCGGTAATTAATATAACACTGTTTTATAGTTTACCAATTGCATTGACCGTTTCAGTTTTATTGTCTACTGTCTAAGTTCATCTCATGTATAAATTTTGGACAGTATCTTTGTGGGGACGTCATGTCGCTAATATTGAAAATCAAGAGGATACGAGTTCGGATTGTCCTAATTTCTATATTTCCATTTAAAATATGTATATGTGATCTATTTATCTTCGTTGAATCGTGTTTTATTTACTTCTCTGCTATGTAAATTTAGGAAAAATAGATGGTAATATACGTTTATTTGTACCATATTGTTATGGAATGACGCTACATCGGAAATTACATCAAGTGATGACGCCAGTGAGTTTTGAGTGTAGCTTCATTCGATAATTTTTAAAAAAATTGTTTAAAAGTATTTATGTTATTAAAACCCAATTCTAATATAATGTTCATACGAAATATTGTACAATAAGAATTAACTTAATAAATCGATCTTAAACTAGAATGGTTCAAAATATGATAAAATAATAATATTTTTTTGTGTGTAAATATGTAGTCAATTAAAATCATAAATATATGAAATTTATACAATTAAAGACAAAATATTATATTATTTATATTTACAATGAAGTCTATCTATTTTTCCTTAACACTTTAAATTATTTTGACAAGATTTAGTATTTTTATCCAAAATCCATTTAAATCCTGTGATACATAATTTCTTATTTTACAAAAAAGATTAAAATCTAGAAATCTAGAAATCTTTTTATAATTTAATAATTCTATAGATTAATAAAATATTTTAGCTGCAACATTATTAATTTATAGAGGGTTTATTGTAGTGTGTTTATATTTGATTGTATCAATATAACTTGTTTTTTTTGCTTTATTTACGGAATTGCACCAATGGTTACTTTGTTTTAACCATCATAGCTTTTGCAGCTGTGAGAGATTCATAGACTAGAAACTGAGAATGCGCTCTTGGCACTTTTTGTATTTTGTTCTCTACTTCCTTTTCATCGCACTTCCTTGTTCTGAAGCTAATCATATCCTCATTTTTCAATGCATGTTATCTTTGTCAACAAACTTGACTAGTAAAAACTTCTGCGCATTTATTATATTCTTGTAAAAGTATAATTAGTTTATGATATATATATATATATATACTAACTTTGACTTAATTAAATCAAATCGTCAAAAGAAAAGGAGAATAACTCAAGTCGCTCGTAATGACTTCTTCTAATTACATAAATCAAAACGAGCGTGTGTTCTTTATATGTGTAAACGTCGAAACTATTTGAATGGCTTACACTTCATCAGTCGATGATTGCATGTGGCACAGCAATAAAAGTACATGTATTGTTTTTCGAAAAATATCTAAGATAACAATATATATATGTATATATACTAGAGAAGAATATTATCTTATCAAGCTATGGTCTTATGGTTGAAATCGTTGGTCTATAATAAGGACTCTCAGTCTCACAATATCCATATATTAACAGCATGGGACGTGAACGCTATGCCCTTAGTTCATGTGAATTGAACTTACGATCAACGACTATTAGACTAAAAAGCCTCTCCCCAGTTCATTCTACTTATCATTTATGTATATACTTAATCAATCCGAAACTTTTGAAAAGAATGTTAATAACAACTTTATTATTGGAACATTGTCCCCTGCATAGCTTTCAAAAAAAAAAAAAACATTGTCCCCCGCATACCACTTCGACCATACAATGATACAATCACATTCTCTTTCACTTCTAAATACAACAAAGGAAAAAAAGTCGAATGGGAGTAAAAAGGAAGAGACTAAGGTCAAAAGAAGAAACATTTAAGATATAAAAGGTCACAAAGCCCTAGAGAATGATAATATTGTTCTAGAATTATTGCTCTGTGGGGACACATTGACCTCTTTGCCCTTTCTCCATGTTGGGTGCAAGCTGTTTTCCTTTTCCCCCATTAGTTACCATTCCATTTTCAAACAAACCTATACAATACAAGTAACTCGACCATTTTCTTCAATAAAAGCATCACTTTTAACACCTACTTATTTATAAAATATTAACAAAATTAGAAGCTGATGATGAAGAACAGATTCACACATCTGTTTGATGGGAAGGGAAATAATTATTCAATCGAGAAGAATGCTTGCCTGTATATATAAAAACATGAAGAAAATAACAAAATAATGTAACTTCACTTCTGTTTGTATTATTTTTTGTTTCAGAAAAAAAGATAATTTATGGCAAGTCATTATATGGTTCACGAGATGCGTATGGTACAATGATATTGATAGCTTACCTTAAAGAGGAGAAGACCAATAGAAGAGACAAAAAAAAAAGACAGAAACACACATTCTCCACAACAATTTAATCATTCAACTTTTTTTTTTAAGTAGAAGATAATAACCACAGATTTTTTTGGTCTCCCATTTTGAAAATCTCCCGCTTTCCACATACATACACGAGACATGAATTCTCGCCTTTCATTAATTTTGTATCATCATAGATACTTAATCTATATGGGTGTTAACTGTTGGCACGTCTCCTAAATATATATAGAATGAATTACAGGAGATATTTTTACAAACACTATTAAAACGTTTACGTATCATAGTATTACATAAACGATATAGGAGTTGATATGTTTTTGATGACGAGTGGCTGAGCGTTAAGAAACGACTTACTAAAGCAATTCGTTTTTTTTTACCTAAACAATGAATTGAACTGAAAAAAGCAAGAAATGAGAAAATTCGTGCCACACGTGAATAAAGTAGAGAATTAATACTCGTATTTATTGAAAAAAGTTCAAAGAGAAAAATAAAATTGGAAAAGAAAAAGTTAAAAGAAGTAGAGAAGATTTCACTACATAGAGCTTGACGAAAACTTTATAAACATTAAAAAAAATTGAGTGATACAAATGAATTATCAGATTATTTATTAGAAATTCGTTTAATCATATATATAAGAATTTACCTTCACAAGGTTATATGTTTGGGTTAGTTTTTTCTTTGGGGGTTGATATGCGCCTGTGCACGTAGAGCAGGTTTTAATTTGAGAAGACATTTAGCAAAAATAAATCTAAAGCAATTATTGTGTTGCGTTTTCTTTTCTTGTCATCTGGTGTTATGTTACATTCCAAAGAAAACATTCAATTATTGTGTTTTGTTTTTTCTCATTTTAAAAACTATTAATATTATTTCATGTATGGAAACTATTATATTCAAAGACTGACCCAAAAAGCTACTTGGCTCTTCTCACTAAGTCAAAGCCTAAAAACGCTAAATCCTTCATTTTCAATCATAAACACAACAATCGCATTCCATGATAAACATTCATATTAGATATTTTGACATCTCATTACATAATTTTTGTTTTATACATTCTGTATAAAAAATGTATAGATCTTTCCAACATCATATTGTATAAATGTTGTAATCTAAAGTAAATGGCTGTTTTAGTTTCGAATTTAAATAATTATTTTAATGATTAATTTAAAACACATTTAATATTTAATAAACACCGTAGATTAAGGCACAAAGATTGCAAAAGTCTCGAAATTTACGCGAAGACTATTTATTTCTATTCTCTTCATCACATCCCATGCAGTCAAATGTCATCAATACCCTTCACACATGCCATGGCAAAGTAAGGGCATTCGCGACATTTAGTACATGCAACGTTCCACTTAATACAAAGATTGTTCTAAAATTTAAAGACTGGTAATAATATAAACGATGAAACCGTAAGAAGAGAGAACACGAGCTCGAATCACGGAGTGGCTACGATTGCCCATGGAAGATGCAAAACTGGTTTCTCCTTCTGCGTCTCTTGATCTCCTCCTCTCATCTTCTTCAACGGAGGCTGCGGAGAAGACGATGGTGGATTGCACGAACTCGCTGACCACGAATCATTTGAGCTTTCGTCGCTATTGAAAGGGTTTGAATCGATGACGCAGCTTGGTGAACCGTCACTCTTGCGTTTCCGGGAAGATTGGGATTCGATCTGTGAGCCGATGCGGTTCAATGGCAATTCGAGGATGAGATCGTAGCAAGGTGAAACCTTTTCCTGTGAATGCACGAAAGCTGTTCGTGAAAATGCCTAAGTGAAACAGAGTAAACAGAGTTTCTACTAGTCGAGGGATTAAGAAGCGAACCTTGGTAATGTTAAGGACACCGAGGAGCTTAGTTTGGTATGAAAGAGGGTCAAAGGGCTCAACTTGCTCTATTACTCGCATCATGGCAGCTGCAGCAACAACTGATGGGAGGTAGCCGACGAATCTTGAATCTGACAAAACACGCAAGAATGTAAGCTTACTCAGAAGCTGATAAAATGAGATGGGTTAGTAGTTTTGTCGTTTACGAACCGGAGATTACAGAGAGGATGAGACGGTGGCAGCTGTTGAGGAAATCCCAGTGAGCATTGTTCTTTAGCCCCAGTCTCCTGATGATGTGGTCTAGAAACGAGATTGGAGTAATGAGATGCATCTTCCATTGGAGAGTAGACAGAATCAGTAGCTCCATTCTCTGTATTGTTTTTGCCTCAAACACATACTTTGTCTCCTCCACCTACAGAACCAAGAAACTGAGAACAAGAGGACAAAAAAAGAGAAACTTTAAGGGACATGATGTCAAGTGTCATCATTTACTTGGAAGTCTAGAAGAAGAGGGACATGGGTTTCTTCGACTTTAGCAGCTAGAGAAAGGCAAGCTACAGAAACCAGCTGAAGCATCCATGGTTTGTCTCTCTGTAAGCTGTAGCTACAGATGAACTTGTCTAGATAAGTTATAGCTAAAACAGCAGCCAAAGTAGAGAACCCATAATGAGCGTTGACTCTGAGAATCCAACCCACGGCTTCTTTTCGATCCGTGGCGAGATAAACATCATCAACACAGCTGAGTGCTTGTTCTTCTTCTTTGGAGAAGAGTGTGACCAGATCTTCATCTTCCCAGAACAAATCTTGCTGCAGAAGAACCAATGGAGAAGAAGTAGAAGCAGAAGAAAAGGAAGAGTTTTCTTCAACTGCTTCTACTTCATCTTCTTCGTCGTCTTCCCATTTCTCTTCTTCACAGTAGAGAGCATCAAGAAGAAAGGAAGTGCTCTGTTCTTCTCTACTTTCTTCCTCCTTTGGAACGGCCATTGTACTCAAGAATGAGAAGAAAGATGTTCTCTTTCTATATGGTTGGTTTTGCTCTCTGGTTATTGGTGTTGTTGGCTCAGGGGATTACACAGAAGAAGATAAGGTGATAGAGAGAAAATCTCGCGGAGAGAGACTCATCTTCCTGTCTCCGTCTATCCGCCACTCTATGGAAGCGTGCTGGTATTAGCTGTAGCAGGGAGCTAGCTACAAAAGAGAGACTAGAGAGAGAGAGAGCTGGAAGTGGGAAGGAGAGTGAAAAGAAGGAGATTGATTTATGAAGAGAAGGCGAGTTGGTTTTCACGTTTGTCTTTTTCACTCGCGCAATATATTTATTTTGTTGATTGTCTGAGTATTAAATGTGTCGTTTCTTTTTTCTATTTTTCATATTACTATTTTTTAAATCTATGATACAGTACTTTCTTTTTCTGTTTCCCGCTTTACCTGCTTTTACTCAGTGGAGTAGAGATCGAGAAACCAAAGTGCAGTAAAATCTGTCGGCAACTTAACTAAAATTCGACAACCTTTTTTGCCGATTGTCAACAACGTATGTAGATAGACATTGACCAATTCAATTAGTATCGTAGTGCGATGATTAGCTGCTGTGAACAAAAGCAGCTCCCACTTTCTTTGACTGAAGATGAAAGAGGGAGTTTAAGGTAATTATTTGGAAAGATAATTAGCAATAAGCTGACTTAAAATAAAAAGATCCAAACTTCTAAATGAGTTTCACTGACCATAGCAAACCATTACGCTACAATTTGCAAAGGCCAATAACAGTAAAGAGGAGATACAAAAAAATGAACAAATATTCGTCACCATATTACAAAAAAAGAAGCAATACTAGTATTTGCTATAACATGATAACCACTTTTCATCAATTCTCAATGCCGGAGCTTTAGTATGGAGGAGGCGGGTATTGTCCTGGATAGGGACCTGAAAAGCCGACAACAAAATTTACCAACCACCACTGAATAATGTTAGAGATCTTCCATAAAAATGATAGAAGAAACACACTGATATTCACACACAAAAGGTTGTGGTTTTATTTGGAAGATGAGCATCCTATTATAGAATCTAATCACAAAAGGAAGAACACTAATGTACCTTGTGAATAATATGGTGATGGTTGAGGAGGGTAAGGAGGAGGAGGGTAAGCTGAAGGACCTGGAGGGTAACCTGGAGGGCCAGGGGGGTAAGCTGAGGGACCGGGAGGGTAAGCGGAGGTTGAGGGAGGAGGGGGGTAAGCAGATGGCTGAGGAGGATAAGCTGAAGCTGGTGGGTAAGCTGATTGCGGCTGAGAGTATTGTACTTGTGGGTATAGAGATGGTCCAGAGTATGGTGGTGACGAATAGGGAGATGGAGAAGGCGGTGCTGAGTAGTGAGGTACTTGAGGAGCATAGGGTGGTGCTGATGGCGCAGACCCGTAATTTTGTTTCTGCATACAAGAAATACATTGCATCTTAGCCTCTTTTTGTCAATAAATGAACCAGTAACTTAGTTTTGTTAATTGAGTCTTGACTTTACATTTGCGCCTGCATAATGCAGTATGAGTCTTACTTCTCCCGCATACCTGCAAGACAGAGAGATGATGCATATTCAGAAGATAGGTAATCAAATAACTAAGGTTCTTACAAGGAGCAATCGCTGAGGACAAGGTAACAAAATCTTTGCATACTGTTGTAACTTTGTAACTGATATTTCGTGAATACATGACAACAAAAGTTCCAATCAACAACACATAGCCACTATGGTCTAAAAAAAAAACTCTCCGAGTCTAGGTGATGACAGTACAATGTTTAAATGCAACCCTGTTACTGAATTTTAGCTAACCTAACAACAGACATTAGCATCTCAATATATATCTCAAAAAGTCCAGTTTCAGAGAAACACAATTTGAATGTAGTTACGTTACCTGCCAGTTTTAGTTTGAAGAGTCCATGTACAGTCGTCGTATCCCTCAGAAAGAACCTTCTGCAACTGAACTCTATTCACAACAAACAAACAAACAGACGGAGGAAAAAGACTCAATCCCAAATCGGAATCAACGCATAAAAAGAAGAATGAAGTGCAGAGACATACGTAGCATTGCCAATGAAGTCATCAGTGGAGAGCGTGTTGCTATTCCAGACAGCAACCTTAAGATCCCTAAGGCCTTCAAACAATGTGAACATAAACTTCTCTTGAAACACTGCGTTCTTCCCACCATCTGAAAACATAATAATAATCATTCATACATGAATACAATTCGTCACGATCTGAACAAATCTTATAAATGAACCTGTGCAGGTTCTGGTTTGGTGCCTGGCGCCGCTGTACTCGAGAACAACGTAAGGATCTTGCCTTGAAAACCATTCCGTGTCTTTCAATTTCTGGCAACCAACCACTGTTAAGTAATCACATGAAACAACATTTAACCTTTCTGAGAATCGAATCTAATGAAATAATATTTTACAAAAGATTCAAAAATAAGGGAAGCGAAGAAAAGGCACGAACCAGTGACCTCGAGAAGCTGGCCTTGAATACACATCGTCATCAATCTGGATTTGAAGAGAACAACAGATTTGAGATATATAAGTAACGGATATGAATCCAAGAAGGAGAAGGTCCGTGTTTCAATATATATATATTTATAAATCAAAACTTTGAATATTCTCAGAAATTGCATTCAAGAGCCACAAGACGCGTTGCGTAAGCCGCTGACCTTATTATACGCGCCTTTTAAATATTATTTCCTTATCTTAGTCTTATTACATGAACTATATTATATATTCTTGCTACTTAAACTCAGTTTTCTTTTTTGATAAATCTGAAGATAGATACTATTTTCAAGCTTAAGAGAGAATACTACACAACCCTTTTTAAGGTTAATCTACACACTCAAAAATGTTTGTGCCCAGAAAATATTAATTTACAAGGGCAGCATAGCACTTCTCGAACCAACGGGGTTGGACTAGTGGTTCTGGCGGCGGACGGTCCTAGAGAACTTCAGTTTCGGCTTCCCTGATTCGATTCTCGTTGGCCCGTCCAAAAATGGCGTGCACGCGGGCCTCGTGGGTCATCAATCTCGGTTGGCAGGAACACGGTCATCAAAAAAAAGAAAAAAAAAAGCATAGCACTTCTCTAGTTGATATGGTTTTCTTCAAAGTCACGGCATACCTTTGGAGCAGTTCGACCATCAGCCTCATCCTTCACAGAGAAATAGAAATCAGAAACAAAATAGATAATTAATCAAGTAACTTAAACAGAAACAGAGCTAAAACATGGATAGTAACCACGAGAATCATACACGTATGTGTATGAACAACACTTAAAAAGAGTCGCATAAAGAGAAAAAAATCTGGTACCTCTCCTTCTCCTTTGAGGAAAACCAAGCCCTACATTCCCAGTGTTTCCTACTGCTTGTATTGGTTCAACCAAACCTTTTGCATTCTTCCCCAGCGTTTCACCCTGCATTTGATCAACAAACTATGGTGACACACCACATTACATCAAAAAGTCAATTAGATTCCTAAGTTAGATTTACCTCCTTCCAACCCATGTTTCCCATAATCCTCCTTGCATAACTTCCAGTTCCAAATGATAACTCCAATGCTTCCGCTGTAGCATCCTCTTCATCATGCTCCTCCGCCTCTAGGCCTACCATTGTTCCCTTTTGACCTGGCCCAACACCATATCCACCATGCAGATTTCTTCTCTCGGCAGCTCTATCTCTATATGAAGAGCTTCTCTCCTGATAAAACAACACGAGCATGAATCAAAATTGTAGTTGCTTATTACTAGGTTTCTAACACTGAACTAGGCGATCAAAATACTCTTAGTAGATTTAAGTTTCCCACTAAAGCTTTGGACAAATGTATCCTGCTAAACATTTATACATAAATTTTAAGAATCCAGCCATGAGAATATGGATTTGGACTACCTCTTCAATCATGTCAACTTTATGTGGTTCCTTCCGCTTGAGTCTGCGCACAGTTTTTGGTTTCACCTTCTTAGCTTTTCGTTTTGTAACAGGATCTTGCCATGTAGTTGAAACATCAGGGAATCCCCAATCTTTTGTTGGGTTGGATGCGTCATATACTGACAAGGATGCAAGGTATTTTGGACTAGGATTTTGCAGTTTATAGACTTGACCTGGAACACAATATTCAAGAATCAAAATCCATAACAAAGCACATAAAGTTACCATCTCTGGTGTGTCAGAGCAGCTAGAAAGAACGATATAGTCAAGGATCAGTTAATCAGAAAATGGTTAAACCTGTCCTTACTCGCACCAGGTGAAGGCATGCTTCACAAATTGGTGCAGTTCTGAAAAGTGTGCCACCAGAAGCCACAGATGGATGAAGATTGGCGGACCGTCTAACCAGCCTCCCTACTAGCCTAGCCACCTGTTCACTATCAGCTTCTCTGGATTCACAAACAAGTTTCCAGTCCCACAAGTCAACAGATGGGATCTCAGGCTGGCTCTTTTCAGGGGATTGAGTGACTTGACCATATTGTGCTAGCCACATTTCTTCCTCCCTTGAAGGAGCATCTACAAATGAAACTACGAGTATCAAAGCTATGAATATGCGCTGAAGCCAACATATCATCGAAATAACAAGATTCCCTTAGACAATACTACAGGCTAGCTAATCATTTCACTGGGATAAGGATTTGTGTAGCTTTTATATATCTGTAATCATAACCAAGAAAACTGATATGGTGCAGAGTGAAAGCAAATGACAATAACAAAAGAATAATAAAAAAAACCTTGATCAAAGTTGTCTTCCTGTGGATCAAAATCTTCTTCAGGAATCCATTCTCCCTCTTCAAGTTCCTCAGCATCATCGTCTCCTGAAAACAAACACAATTTGTAGCTCCTCTCCTTAAATTCGAAACTGTAAGAGCAGGTTCATTCCAAAATTTGCTATGTAGAAGGCTAATAAACATTATCTCAATCAAATACCATTAGCTGACAACATCTGATAATCCTGATTATCCTCCGCAGAATAGCTGGGCCGTCGATTGTTTCCAGCCAGATAAAGCTCTATAAGTGTATCTTCCACCCTGATCCAAAGGAAAAAAAAGTTTCACAAACCATATGATGAAAGTTGAAAAAGATATAGTACTTTCCATGACAATGAAATACAAAAACTTACCATGAGGAAGGCCGTTGAGTCTGTTCAGGTTCTTGGTCATTTGAGCACCCTGTTGGCTCTTTCGAGACAAACAACATGCCTATCAGTTATCAATCATAGATGTTATCACACACTTCACCTTAACTCTTACAAGTAAATTTACCTGAAGGAGTTTCTACAAGATCACTCAACAAAACTTCAGCCTGAGAAGGAGAATCTTTTCTGCCCGAGTCCTCATCAGAAGTGACAATATGTACAAGAGGGTTCACGTTAGACACTTCATAGTCCAAAGGGACATATTCACTATTTTCATACTTGTAGTAAAGACCATCCTTGCTACAATAGTACCAACCAGCAACTGGGTCATGATAAAACCCACTACTGCAATTCATAAGAATCAAAAACAGTGTTAGCATCCAAGAAAGGAATAGACTTTATCAACAAATATGCGGCAAGTAGAACGAGAGAGTTGTTGGTTTTAATAGAACTAAACATCAATCTCATTGAAGTGTCTTCTTTATTCATCACTTCTTATAGTTTACAGGTAAGTAGCATATACAAAGCGAGGTCTTTGATCCTAAACAATGGGAAAAATAACTACTTTTTCGCTATCAAAGCTAAAGCAAAACTAGGTTTGGGAAGAGACGTAGCCTGTGGTGGATGTAGAGCTGCGTATCGTTGTCCCAAACGTAGGAGGAGGAGTCTTCCTTTGGTTCTTCCAATTCTTCTTTATCGTCGGGCATGAGTGATTGATTTTGCAGTAAATGTCAACCAAATAAACCAAAAACATTTGCTGAAATTAAACTTAAGATGAGCCTGCTGGAGACGATGATACCGTACCGGGTATAAATTCTCAAATCAAAGGAACATGGCTTAACCGGTTGGTTTGGGTTTAGGCCCGGGAAGGTTAAACTTTAGCTAATTAAGGAAAAGCCCAAATTATTTGGGCTCTACTTACAACAAGTTCTATTTTTTTGAACAACGAATTCTATTTATTTAATCCTTTTGGAGACTAGAAGAAAGCTAATGGCGGCGTCGACTAGAAGAAAATGACGAATGCCATGACGTGAGTTTTTCAACTCCCTTTCCAGAAGTTTTTTTTTTTTTCCTTTCCAGAAGTTATATTGCAGATTTTTAATTAGATTATCTCATTTTAATACAACTTATAAATCAAAATTAATCTTGCAAAAAAAATTGTAACTTAATAAGCTTAAACAAAAATTAATAAGAGCCGTTTTTCCTCCGTCATTTTAGAAAAGTATTTGATAAAAAGGTAATTATACTGATATTTTGAACAAAAATTCTATGGAGTCAAAGTCAACATTAGTCAATGGCCCTAAGAGCATCCACATCAATGATGGAGTTCATTCAATCAATTTTTTATTATTAAAAATTTTCTGTTTTCTTTTTTATTTTCTTTTTTTTAAAAAAAAATTTTAAATCAATTCCGGACCACCACGTGATAAACTTTAGGAGACAGAGATTCATAGATTTTTGTTATTTTATTATTTTATTTTCTTAATTTCCGTGTGAACTCTCCCCCCCCCCCATAAACCCTCGATGGGGGTGCTCTAACACTAAAAAGATCATGTTTCCATAGCAGCCAAGCGTTAGCTGCCAAAGCTTTATTCTCTTTCCTTGCGTCCTGCTTGGAAGCTCCAAAACCATATAGAGTTATCTTATATAAATACACCATTCATTATCTCTTTGATCAACAAACATCTAATCACAAAATTTCAATTAAAAAAAAAACAAGAACTGAAGAGTTTCTACTTGGTTCTGCAAGAACAAGTTCTTGTTTTCTCAGCAGCCAAAAATCATGGGAACTTCTGGTGAAGCCACCTCGAAGCTCCATATCTTCTTCTTCCCTTATATGGCTCATGGCCACATGATACCAACTCTTGACATGGCCAAGCTCTTCGCCACCAAAGGAGCTAAGTCCACCATCCTCACTACTCCTCTCAACTCCAAACTCTTCGACAAACCCATCAAATCATTCAACCAGGAGAATCCTGGACTCGAAGACATCACCATCCAGATCCTCAAGTTCCCTTGCACAGAGCTAGGTCTACCCCAAGGATGCGAGAACACCGACTTCATCTTCTCTAACCATGACCTAACCAAAGGTGACTTGAGCCAAAAGTTTTTATTAGCGATGGAATATTTCAAAGAGCAGTTAGAAGAGCTTCTTGAGACAGTGAAACCAGACTGTCTTGTAGCCAACATGTTCTTCCCCTGGGCGACTAAAGTCGCTGAGAAGTTTAATGTACCGACACTTGTCTTCCACGGCACAGGCTACTTCTCTTTATGTGCTTCTCATTGCTTAAGACTCCACAAGCCTTACAAGAACGTAGCTTCGAGTTCCGAGCCCTTTGTGATCCCTGATCTTCCAGGAGACATTGTAATAACAGAGGAACAAGTCATAGAGAAAGAAGAAGAATCCGTGATGGGGAAGTTTATGAAGAAAATAAGAGAGTCAGAGAGAGATAGCTTTGGTGTGTTGGTGAACAGCTTCTACGAGCTTGAACCTGATTACTCCGATTTTTTCAAGAGCCATGTGGCTAAAAGGGCTTGGGACATTGGTCCACTTTCTTTAGGGAACAGAGAGTTCAAGGAGAAAGCAGAGAGGGGCAAAAAGGCTAGCATAGATGAGCATGAATGTTTGAAATGGCTTGACTCCAAGAGATGTGAATCTGTTATTTACTTGTCCTTTGGAACCATGTCAAGCTTTGACAACGAGCAGCTGATTGAGATTGCAGCTGGCTTGGAGATGTCAGGACATGATTTTGTATGGGTTGTTAACAGAAGTGGTAGCCAAGGTACATATCATATACTATCTTTCTAGCTATTATTTGCAACACAGTTGACTTAACAACAGTGTCCTCTGTGGTGTGGTGTGAATAGGGGAGAAGGTAGAGTGGTTACCAGAGGGGTTCGAAGAGAGGACGAGAGGACAAGGATTGATAATACGTGGATGGGCGCCTCAAGTGCTTATACTAGACCACCAAGCTATTGGAGGGTTCTTGACTCATTGTGGATGGAACTCGCTTCTAGAAGGTGCAGCATCAGGCCTACCAATGGTGACATGGCCCATTGGAGCCGAGCAGTTCTACAACGAGAAGTTGGTAACACAAGTGTTGAAAACAGGAGTGAGTGTGGGAGTAAAGAAGATGGTCAAAGGTGGTGGAGATTTCATTAGTAGAGAGAAAGTGGAGATTGCTGTAAGGGAAGTGATGGTTGGAGAAGAGAGGAGGAAACGTGCGAAGCAGTTAGCTGTTATGGCGAAAGATGCGGTGAGAGAAGGAGGGTCTTCAGATCTTGAGGTTAACAGGTTGATGGATGAGCTTAAGTTGGTCAGAATGCAAAAGGAACATGAACAAATAAATTGATCTTTTTTTTCTATAGTTAAGGAACAAGTTCCATTGAATCAAAACGTTTGTTGTGTTGGTTTGAGTTACTTTCTGGAATCAAAACGATATACTATGTTTGTAATGTTTAATCTTTGGTCTCCAATCTCCATAAGGCTAAGCTAATAGTAATGTGTGTTCTTATAAGTCTTCAGACAGCTCAAGTTCTCAACCTAAGTGCTATGAACGTATCAAGTTACCTTTCTCTAATTTGAAGACCCAATGCTTCAAGAGAAGTTATACTAAACAATCACTAGGTTTAATGTAATATCAAGATTAAGACGCCATGCGATTAGTCAAATGGTATTAATCACTCATCAGACTATTTTGACATACTAAAGTGTAACATTTATAAACATTCAAAGAAACAAACAAAACGTATGTAGATAAGATTTTGGTCCGACCGACATAAGAGTTTGGTTCCAGAAATGACCCTTGAAAACTGTATGTTAGATTCCGACAACTGTAACAAGTTGATAGAGACAGTAACAAAGAAACCAAAACAAGTGACGTAGTTGCATACGTTAAGTCATTACCAATATGATTTCACCAACCTTATGTGTGGCCAGTAGTTTTACACGTGTTATAATAATAAATCTTGCAAAGACTCTCAAGCCATTAGTAATGGTTTCAAGAGACTTTTAACCAAAACGTATATGTTGTATTACTTTAAAATATCAATTGAATAATGTTTTAGTGACTCTATTTAAGAGTATGATGATGTTGTAACAACCATTAGATTTTCAGAATCTTCAATTACTCTTATATATAAGTTTTCTCAAATTTCTCAGCGCAAATCTTTTTTTTTTACAACCAAAGCCAAACAAACATGAGTAGGAATCCTAATAGTAAACCCCATGTTATGTTCTTCCCTTACATGGCTTATGGCCACATGATACCAGCCCTAGACATGGCTAAGCTTTTCTCTAGCAGAGGAGCCAAATCCACAATCATCACCACACCTCTCAACTCCAAGATCTTCCAGAAACCCATCGACACATTCAAGAACCTGAACCCTAGTCTTGAAATCGACATCCACATATTCGATTTCCCTTGCGTGCAGCTAGGGTTACCAGAAGGATGCGAGAACGTAGATTTCTTCACCTCAAACAACAACTCTGGTAGAGAAAACATAGCCTTCAAATTCTTATTGTCGACAAGGTTTTTCAAAGACCAGCTTGAGAAACTCCTCGAGAAAACAAGACCGGACTGTCTTATCGCCGACATGTTCTTCCCATGGTCCACCGAAGTTGCTGAGAAGTGTCACGTGCCAAGAGTTGTGTTTCACGGCACCGGGTACTTCTCTCTGTGCGCTAGTTATTGCATGAAAGTGCATAAACCAGAGAACAGAGTAGCTTCGAGTAGTGAGCCTTTTGTCATCCCTGATCTCCCCGGTGACATAGTGATAACTCGAGAACAGATAGTAGACAGCGAATCCGAGATGGGAAAGTTTATTTTTGACGTGAGAGAGTCAGAAACAAAGAGCTCAGGTGTTATAGTGAACAGCTTCTACGAGCTTGAACCTGACTACGCTGATTTTTACAAGAGATTTGTAGCGAAGAGAGCGTGGCAGATCGGCCCGCTCTCTGTTATAAACAGAGGGTTTGAGGAGAAGGCTGAGAGAGGAAAGAAAGCGAGCATTGATGAGGATGAGTGCCTCAAATGGCTTGACTCCAAGAAACAAGATTCAGTCATTTACATTTCATTTGGGAGCGTTGCTTGCTTCAAGAACAAGCAACTGATTGAGATCGCTGCAGGGTTAGAAGCTTCCGGCGCAAGTTTCATCTGGGTTGTGAGGAAGAACACAGGTGACGATGGAGAATGGTTACCAGAAGGGTTTGAAGAGAGGGTGAAAGGGAGAGGGATGATAATAACAGGATGGGCTCCACAGGTCCTGATACTTGAGCACCAAGCAACCGGAGGGTTTGTGACTCATTGTGGCTGGAACTCGCTACTTGAAGGAGTGACTGCAGGGCTACCAATGGTCACATGGCCTGTTGGAGCAGAGCAATTCTACAACGAGAAGCTGGTCACAAACGTGCTGAGAACAGGAGTGAGCGTGGGAGCCACAAAGCATGTGAAGAATATGGGAGATGAGATCATTAGCAGAGAGAAAGTAGAGAAGGCTGTGAGAGAGGTGTTGGTCTGGGGAGAGGCGGAGGAGAGGAGGATACGTATAAAGAAACTGGCCGAGATGGCTAAAGTTGCGGTGGAAGAAGGAGGGTCTTCTTTTAACGATCTAAACAACTTCATACATGAGTTCAGTTCGTGATCCCTCGTATAGAGTTCCTGTCAGAAGATTAAAACCTAACGTACTGCACAAGGAATATAAGTTAAATACTTAAATCCACGCATTGTCAGTAAGTCTATAAATAATGATGGTAGGTTATTATATCATATCCATTTTATATTATAACAAGTTTGAAGATTTTTCATTTTCACTATGAATTTTAATTTGTACCTAAAAGCTTTTTTATATCTCCAAGAACTTTTAAGATTTGGTATTTTCTAGAGACTTGAGTTCAAGCTGCAATGAATAAACTCATATAACTGATCGGTTCTAAGAAGCTCCACAATGTTACATGTTCTAGTTGGTTCTGTATTATATTTGTCAAAAATTTACATTCATCAACAATCTCATGAAAAATACAGATTAAGAGGAGTGCTTCTTGACAAAAAAAAAAAAGACAGCAAGAGTGGTGAGACATTGTTTTGGTACATGCTTGTGTGAGATATGCAACCAAACATGCATGCATGTACATGTTGTATCCAGTTAAAATCTACGTTGCCATATAATTTAATTAACATTTGACCTTTAAAAATTTATATGGTGTGTTAACAAAACCTTGCAGCATGATCTCATGTTTACAATACATTATACAATTAACTACACTTATATTTATCTAAAAATTATCATATTTCTAGATAGAAATTGATTTTGTATGACAAAACTTGACGTGTATCCAGTTAAGTCTACCAACACCAAATAATTTAATTAATTTATATTGACTTGACAGACTGCAACATGATCCCATATTATATACATTATATTAGTCAGCTAATTAATTACAGTTTTATTCGCATCAAAAGATTTTAAAATTGATTTATAAGTTCAAACTAGATTTTGGTTCACAGAACCAAACAAGTGACATATGTAAAGACGTCACCAAAACGTTTCAGCCTGTTTTATATAAGGACACAACTCTTTTACAACTTCAGAATATTTCATTTTTCCAATCTCTTTTTAAAAAAACAACATCTCATTTTTGTTTCGAGCAAAGTCAAACATGAGTAGTGATTCTCATAAACTCCATGTTATGTTCTTCCCATTCATGGGATATGGCCACATGATACCAACTCTAGACATGGCTAAGCTTTTCTCTAGCAGAGGAGCCAAATCCACAATCATCACCACACCTCTCAACTCCAAGATCCTTCAAAAACCCATAGAAAAATTCAAGAATCTGAACCCTAGTCTCAAACTCGAGATCCAGATCATCGATTTTCCTTGCGTGCAGCTAGGGTTACCAGAAGGATGTGAAAACCCTGATTTCTTCACCTTAAACAACAACACTGATGAAAGACAAACCATGATGTTAAAATTCTTCTCGTCCATGAGGTTTTTCAAAGACCAGCTTGAGAAGATCCTCGAGACAACGAGACCGAGCTGTCTTATCGCCGACATGTTCTTCCCCTGGGCTACTGAAGCTGCTGAGAAGTTCCATGTGCCAAGACTTGTGTTCCACGGCACTGGCTACTTCTCATTATGCTCTGAACATTGCATCAGATTGCATAAGCTACAAAAGAGAGTAGTAACTACAACCTGTGAGCCATTTAAGATCCCTGATCTCCCTGGGGACATTATGATAACTCAAGGACAGATGAGAGACCTTGACCAAGAAACCGAGATGGGGAAGTTTTTGATTGAGGTTATAGAATCGGAAGTGAAGAGCTCAGGTGTTGTTGTGAATAGCTTCTACGAGCTTGAACCTGAATATGCAGATTTTTACAAGAGTAATGTAGCAAAGAGAGCTTGGCATATAGGTCCACTCTCGGTTCACAACAAAGGATTTGACGAGAAGGCTGAGAGAGGAAAGAAAGCTAGCATTAATGAGGTTGAATGTCTCAAATGGCTTAACTCCAAGAAACAAGATTCAGTCATTTACATTTCATTTGGGAGTGTGGCTTACATCAAGAACGAGCAGTTGATAGAGATCGGTGCAGGGTTAGAAGCTTGTGACGCAAGTTTCATATGGGTTGTGAGGAAAAGTGGTGAAGACACAGGTACTGACAAAACAGAACACATGTATTGATTGTCTGTTCACAATATGTTATACTCAAAAAGTTTTGTATGAACAGGTGACAAAGAAGAATGGTTACCAGAAGGGTTTGAAGAGAGGGTTAAAGGGAGAGGAATGATCATTCGAGGATGGGCACCACAGGTGCTGATACTTGACCACCAAGCAACCGGTGTGTTTGTGACTCATTGTGGCTGGAACTCGGTTCTTGAAGGAGTGGCTGCAGGGGTTCCGATGGTGACGTGGCCGGTTGGAGCCGAGCAGTTCTACAACGAGGTACTGGTAAAGCAAGTGCTCAGAACGGGAGTTAGCGTGGGAACGAAGAAACATGCGAGTATGGGAGATTTTATCAGCAGAGAGAGTGTGGAGAAAGCGGTGAGGGAGGTGTTGGTTGGGGAAGAGGCGGAGGAGAGGCGCATACGAGCAAAGAAGCTGGCGGAGATGGCTAAAGCCGCTGTGGGAGGGTCTTCTTATAATGACCTAAGCAGATTCATAAAAGAGTTTAGCTCATGATCCAGTTAACTTGTGCAGATCATTACAAGATCAAGTTTGATATATTATTTTCGTTCGGCATTTTGTATGTGATACTAATATGAATTTGATTTATTTATTTTTTGGTATGTAGAAGCGAAATCATATGAAAGTAGTTTAAATTCTGTTTGGTGGTTATAAGAGAGTAGACATAGAATATATATATATCATTTTATGAATGAAATAAACAGATTTGCTATTAACTAAACGCAGAGCCGGCTCTTGGACCAAGCCAAGGAAACAGTCGCTTCCAGCCTTTTTATTATAAAGATATTTTCAGCCATAATTTTTTTAAACTCTTCTTTAGTCTACCGGTAAAATCTAAAAGTTATAGTCTTCTCTAACCAGTGTTTAAAACCCCACAAAAGTAGCTATTTTTTTTTAGTTTGTTTCTACCCATAAATTTATTAGGACCGGCTCTGACTATACGGCAGATTCAATGATTCAATGGCTCTGGCTCTAGAACTGCTGGCTATGTTCAAATCCCGGTTTCCCGAGAGATGATACAAATATCATTGTGGTTGAGCAAAGCAAAGCAGATATGTTTTTTTTTCTTCTTTTTGAAGTTTAAAGAAAGTTTGAGAAACCAGACAAAAGCAAGGTATGGGGAATCCATATTGCTAAGGATAAAAAACGGATCAAAGAGAAGAAACAAACTGCAATTGTAATTGTATGGGAGAGGCTGGATAAAGAAGCTAAGAGAGGTTCAAGGAAGCGAGCTGCTCGGCTGCACCACCACCAGCAACGCTCCTGAGAACATCCATAGCTTCTGCAACTTTGTCCTTGAGAGCTTCTGGTGACTCCAACAGATGGAGCACCTCCGTCTGGTCCATCTCCAAAAGCATCCCAGTCACTTTGGCTGCAGACTCTGCCTCAAGCTGCTCCACCAACGGGTACAGATTCTCACCCAGCATCTGCATACACACACAGAGCAGAATTTAGACACACAACATTATCTATTGGTCTTTTAGAGAATCTCTCACCGTCCTCTGCTGCTCTGGAGACGCATTAGCCAGATTTGAAGCCAAAGTTCCAATAGGCAATGGGATGTTGTTGTTGCCCATGTCATATGGAGGCACATCACCACCACTACTACGCCCTTGAGGAAGCCGTAACATCCTACCCCTTGGATGCATCTGATCACCCACTCAAACAGAAAGAAAGACCATACGATCAAACTTTTATATTAAAGATCATACGGGTACAGTTTTTTATTGCAACTGTGAAAGAACCTGGTGCTGCATCATGGGACTTTGCTGATGGGACTGTTGGATTCCTCCAGGGCGTCTTCCTCCTCCAGGACGCTGCTGCTGTTGCTGAACCATAGGCATGAAGTAATTGGGTCCATGGCCCCCACCAGGTCTCATTCCAGGAACAAGCTGCTGTTGGTACCCATACCCAGCCTGTGGCATTACACAAACCACAGGTTAGTATTATCCCAACACTTTTGAAACAAAATTTGGAAAGACTCAAGTGTGAATAGAGCTAACAATAGAGCTAAACACAAAAGAGGTAGTAAACTTATAGTGTGACTTAGAAGCACCTAAACAAGTGAATTACCAATAGAAAATATCTTGTAAGAGATTGCAGAAAGTACAATGAAAAACTGATGATTACCTGGGGAGGAATCATGTTAGGAGGGGCCTGACCGTAGAACATTTGTTGTCCAATACCAGGACCACCAGGGGGAAATATCGGCATGCGAGGACCAGCAGATGGCGGCATTGCAACTGGCCTCACTTGGGAAAACTGAGCCTGTTCACATCATGTACACACAGACAAGCCAAAGTATGAGTATTTGGTATACCACAAGATGAGATGATTCCAAGAGAAGCAAACCTGTAGTCTGACTCTTCTGTCTTCCTTCCTCTGTGCAATAGCAACATAGAGAGGCTTGCTTTCCACCATTTTCCCACTCAACTGTGACATCTGTACAACCATTCCACTTTTAGTAACAATGAGAGTTTCTTCCTTCACACATATACTCAACAAGAGAATATAAACTTAACTTACAGCTTCTGTGGCTTCTTCCGGAGTTGAGAAAGCAACAAAACCAGACCCTTTGCTTATTCCACTAGGATCCCGCATCACCTGACATATTTTCATATAAAAAAAATCTTACTTACAGAATCAATTCAATTCATTGCAGACCAAAAGAGAGGAAGAATACAGAACCTTGCAAGATGTAACGGTACCAAAAGGAGAAAATATCTCTTTGAGTTTCTCGTCAGAAATGCTAGAATCCAAATTCTTCACATACAAGTTTGAACTTTGAAACTTCTCTGCAGCTTCCTTCAAACTCTGTTCATGACGGACCCTTAGTTCTGTCTCCCTCTCAGACTTCTTCTGAGCTCTACCAACATACCACTCCTTATCATCAAACATGTGCCCATTGAGAGACTCCACAGCCTTAGCAGCATCATCAGCGTTTTCAAAGTTGACAAACCCGAAGCCCTTAGACTTCCCTTCTCCATCTTTCATCACCACAGCACTTGTTATCTTTCCATACTCCGCAAAAGTGTTATTCAAGTCATCATCAGTAGTACTTTCCGCGAGATTCTTCACGTACACATTGGTGAACTTCGTGTTGTTTGCAGTAGAGTCTCTTTCTTGTCTCCTCAGGAACGGACCCACATACACTTGCTTGTCATTAAGCAACATGCCGTTCAGTTTCTCAATAGCTTTCTGAGCAGATTCTTCATCAGCGTATTGCACAAATCCATAGCCTTTTGACTGGCCTGAAGCATCCACGGCTACCTTGCACGACACAATGTTCCCAAAGGTTGAAAACGTATCATGTAGGGCCTTGTGGTCGATGGACAAGTCCAAATTCTGCAAAAAAAAAAATAGAAATTACATATGAGAGAGAAAAAAAAACTAGACAAGTATGATTAACAGACTTAGAACAATTTAGAACATCAATTTAGACTAATTAACCAATTTAAAACCACAAGTTTGAACATTGATATCTTTCCTTAACACAATCATCTACTCTTACATCAGAGGTAAGGACAGAGACAAGAGTTACCTTGATGAAAATGTTACCAGCTCCACTTCGGCGAACACTAGGATCACGATGAGAATACATAACCCTAATAGGTTTTCCATAAAGAGGTATGTAATTGAGTTCCTGGATTGCTCTTGCAGCTGCAAAACAGAAAGTAAGTAAGTAGCATTACACTGTAGCAGAATCAACCACATTGCATATATATACAAAGGATCAACATTTACAATTCACAAGGCTTTACCATCTTGTGGATTGGGGAAGTTAACGTAACCATAACCGAGGGATCTGCGAGTGGCTAAGTCTCTACAGACTCGAACAGACACCACTTGGCCCATTTGGCTAAACGCATCGAATAGCTGCGAATCCGTCACATTGGGATCCAGATCACCAACGTAAAGCGACGTCGTTCCGAACTGAGCTGCTGCCGGCTGCACCGTAGTCTGAACCTGTGCCATTCTCTTTTTGGATTTTTTTTTAAAAAAACTTTTTTTTAATCTTTTTTTTGTGGGATTTTCGATTAAATATTCCCTCCCCTCTCGTTTATTAGATGACTGAAACCAAATCGAATCGAAGGAACAATGAAGTAGAAGGCAAAACCAAACAAAGCTAAACGAATTTTTTTTTATCTTTTCGTTTTTACTCTTTTTGTGGGATTTTTTATCAGAGGAGAGGGAAGATGAAAAAGGTAGGAACTTGCCGGCGGCGAAGCCTGCGACGGCGAGTGAGATAAAAAAAAAACTGTGGGCGAGAGATTCTAAGCGAAACGAGCTGCGAAAGATGAAAGAGAAAGCATTCCCCTAGAAGCCCTAGTAGATATGGAATTTAGGAAGATCTCAGCCGTTGGTTTAAGAATTTAAGATTTGATCTTTTGAGTTAGTTGGCTTTTGTCGGAAAAAAAGTCAAAGACTTACGCGCGCGTTACACCTTCGCATATCCGATTATTGACCAAGTTAATAATTAGAATAGTATACAGGTGATGTATGTATTTTTAATTTACAGTTGTGTTATATTAGTATGCCATTCTTAATTTACAGATTTTCTTTTAACATTATTATTGTTCGAAAAGGCTCACTCGTAGCATTTCTTTTCACCAAGTTCTAATTCGAAGGGGTGTATTATAGAGGTATTTTAAAACTTATTTGGCCTTCTTAGATGCAGTACTCTCGAGTTATGGGCAGCATTCCATATGTATATAAATAACTTAATGCTATATACATTTTGATATAATACTAGGATGGTGTTCCAATGGAATTGCGACAGAAGCCATTTTTATATTGGCTTATCCTTCACAATGTAAAGCATAATCACTAACTTATAGTTTCTGAGAGAGAGTAAGAAGATTTACAAATATATTTGATTGTTACAAAGATTTATAAAGTGAACTGCATTTGCGTCACTATTCTTTTGTGTCGTTGAATCTCTTGAATTTCGTTCAGAACTACTCTGTTTTGTTTGGGCCATGATATAAAACATGCACTAGGAAAAGAACAAAAAAAAAACAAATCGTTTTCCAAAACATTACAACACAAATATGATACAAAACGAAACGTTATCCACTTATTTCTAAAGATCTTTCAGTTTTAATACACACGAAAAAGAGGTGAATAAACGGATATAATATAATTACACAATGACTAGAAAAAACTTTTTAAAGCCAATCCCTTACGGCTTAAGCGCACACAAATGGTAAACGACTCGGTAACCAGTTTCTAACCAGTTTCCAACTGTTTGTTTAATTCAACCACCTGACAAAACACTACTCATTCTAAGCTTCTTGTTGGATTGCACGTCTGAGCCTAAGTCCACTATCAGCATCTCCTTCACGTCCTATCAAAACCCCACCATCTCCTGCAGCATCCTCACTGCTCTGGTTTAGGTTTTGGTTAGCCAAGGCCGCTTCCCCAAAGTTGTGGAGCCTCCGACCAATGAGGTAACGGTCATCACGGATGGAGTTGTGAAGGTTTCTGAACCAGACGTGGCATCTTTTTGCACAGAAGCAGAAGAGGCTCACCGAGAGACAACCTATCCAAGCGAATCTGTAGACTGCCGAGTTCACAACTAGTGGATATCCGAGCATTGGGAACACTCCTCTCGCCAGGACGTAGGGAACGCATAATGCTGTTAGCAGTTTCATCACGATAGGGAATACAATCTCTCTCAGTATCCACAACCCTTGAAGCCTTGAAAATCCATCTTCTCTTACTCTCTCAAACTTTGCTCTCCAGCTATCATCCATTATCGGAAGCATATGATCCAACATCACCTGGCCATTGTCGACTTTCTTTTAGTGACAAGATATATAAGGTAAAAATTCATAACGGGAAAAGAAAGTACTTACCAGTCTAGTCCAGATCTTCAAAAAGATGAGGCCAAGAGCCCAGTCTTGATACAGAAGGAAGACAGGGCTTTCATCTACTGGGACTCTCATTGGGACAATCACCAAAAGCTCAAACAGAAGTCCGATTAGTACCGGAATGATAAAAACCTGTTCAGTCACCAATTTTAGAAAACAGAATCAAGAGTCAAATGAGTTTGGAGTATCTCAAAATTCTGAATAGAAAACAACATCAGGAAACCACTTACCCATATGGCTAATAGTACAGAGCTCTTGAAGACAATCCCACACCATTTCCATATTTGGTTAAGCAAGACTGAAGTCCTTCTCGATTTGACATGCTCAATAGCATACCTGCCCCCAGATATGGCAGTCCAAAAGGCATATGTGCCAATAACGAAAGCATATAAATCTACAGATTTAGGAGAAGATTCTGTTAAAATACTGGCTCCCTTTGAAATAATGAAGCACAAGCTCTCAAATTTAACACATGTTTACCATTGCATTTGATCCCATGAGTTATTGGGAGAACAGGGATGGCACTGAATAGAGCACGACCGAGAGAAACTGGTACAACTATCAATGCCGAATTGAAGAGAAGAAGAGTAACCCATGCATAGAGTAGTAGAAGGACTATCCGGACCACAAAGTTGTACCTGCTAAAAAAATTACGTTCATTTCAGGGTACGGCTCAATGGAAATCATGATGCACCCAGTCATCTACATATACCAAGTATGCAGAAATTCAGAGCATAAAAAGAAGTTTTAAGCTTAACTTACTCTGAATCAGATTGTTCTTCATCATCCTCATATTCCTCACCCGTGTTGACATTCCCAGCACGGAGGAGATTTCTGTTAGGGTCAGCAGCTGCCGGAAGCGCAGCTATAGCCCTGTCAGGTCCACCAGCCTGTAATAGCTGTGCTCTGTTCTGCCTTCCTGGTTCACCAATTCCATTGTCCTGACCAACGTTGTCCTCTGGTCTTGGCAAGAGAAAATCTGTTAAACCAAGGGCCCAACCGACGGCGGTGAACCAGCAGCGTAGAAGAGACTTGATTGTGGTCCGAAGTCTGAAATGCTCGATGATGAATGGTATGCATATTTGAAACAGAAGCATGTCGGCCGGAATTTCAGTGAATGGGTCGGATACACTGCATAGATCCAAAGTTAGGAAAGACTTAAACACAAGATATCCAAAAACGAAGATAGGCCAACATTACTTACGATATGTCGAGAGGGAAGATTGAAGGAGCCATCCGGATCGCAAGTTTGACTGGTAAAAATACCAGCATGACAATCAAACTGCCATACACTGCAACAGATAACAGAACCCTCCGAGCATGCTTGTGTACTGGATCATCAATCAAATCTCGGAATGGATTGTAATTAGGATCTGCAGGATCACGGAGGAAATACAAAACACCAGGGCGAAGAACCTGCAATTTATACGAGAGTAGAAAACAATATTAGATAGCAGCAGAGATATACCTTTTTCTAGGAAAAAATATAACCACGGAAAACAAGTACCCCTCGAAGAAGGCTAACGAAGATGCTTATTTGCAGCATGTACATGATTCCAACAACCCAATGAACAAGTGAGCTTGCCAGTGGAGAAATTGATAGAAACTGTACTCTGTGAGACATTGTTTTACCAAACATCCTTACTGTGCAAACATCTAGCCACCACCCACACATCAGCGGGAAGACTCCAAGCTCGATGACTAAAAGGAAGGCAACTTTAATCATAGTCATCAAATGCCTCATTGCTGCCAAGAATTGTCTAAGGAGGGATGGTACGGCTTCTACCATTGAAGCGATCCCATAAAATCTCCCAACAGTCAGTGGCTCACCCTTAGCATAACGAATCAGTGCAATGATCCCGAGGTAAAGAAAAACCAGAAAGACTATAAATATGTACCCAACAGTCAGGGTTGTAACATCAGACAGCTTTGATGATCCTGTAACAGAACCTTTTAAGAGATCAGCAGCAACAGATAGAGTACCATTTGCCCCATTCAATTCACTTCCGTTGACTTTCATCATTTCTGAGAGCTGACCAAGCAGTCCATTTTCTTGGCCCTCGTTAGTCAAATTTGAGACAGAAGTCAATGCACTCTGCAGAGTTGTATTTTCCAATGATGAATCTATAAAATGCATTGATGCGGTCAGGGCAGGGCCTCTAGCAGCAGCAAAAAGCCACGACAAATGATACAATATAACTCGTCCTAATGTGAAGGGCACAAAGATCACAACACCAAGGAATATCATATTGCTTGCTAGAACCTGGAAAAGCACATCATGAAGAATTTAATATGAGACCAAAAGGGAAAGACAAGAGAAAACATATTAAAGAAACCAAATCCACAGGAGGAGAAACATTCAACTTACAGTAAAGGCATTCTCAACCAAATGAAAGACCGGACCCTGCATTCCAACCAGCTCGTCAAACGGAACATCTTCAGCACCATCAGCGTCGTCCAAACCATCAAACATTTGCTCAACCTGAGCCTCGAGACGAGCTGCTTGTATATCCAACCTTGCCAAAACATTTTCAGGATTCCTTCCAGCGACCTGACCAACAGCAGCACCCTGATCTCCAGCGTCATCGACATTCCCCTCTCCAGCAAGATTCCTATTAGCCTGTCCAGCAGGTCTCCTTGCAGCACGAACACCATTCCTCTCGCCATCATCTTCTCTTTCATCCTGTCCTCCCAACTCACGCAAATGCCTAAAGTAATCCCTCAACGAAGTCGCTCCAAGGAAAATGAAGACAATGCTTGCCGAGAGTAAGAACCCATGCAAACAATCGGTGAGAATCACAGTGGTGGAGATGTGGCTTAAGAACAACCTCTGAGCTTCACCAAAACTCCGCACGAAAGCCAATCGCCAAATCCAGAACGTAATGAAAGGAATGGTGAGAAGCCATACAGAGAGCACAAAACTCAAACGCAGGAAGAACTGCAGAACATGGCAAGCTTTCATCGCAATGCCAACTACAAACTCCTGGAAAGGGAGCCTTGTTGGAGCATTGTCAGCATACACTGGGGAGAAAGCAAAAGGATGCTTGCAAACCTACAGAAGATAAAATTAACAATAAATTCAATTACACAATCAATTAACTTAATTCTGTAAAATCAGGAACCCTAATAATCTGATTATAAACCTAGCAAAGGAAACAAGACCTCGCATTGACGAGCGTTGCTATGATTAAGCCACTGAAGGAGACAATCCTGATGCACAAACTTGATGCTCCCGCTGCAAGCGCAGGGATACCTAAGCGGATTATCCGATTCCCCTGGGTTTCTGCAGATCCTGCAAACGTCCTCCTCATCTTCGTCATCATCTACGTACCTCGACGCTGTAGCCGTCGCAACCGCGGGATCCACGGTGGAGAAAGCAGTGGGAGAGGCCTGGCTCGAAGCAGAGAGGGAGGAGGATGAAGGAGAAGATACCGACGATTCCGATGCGGCCTCAGAAGCGGCCGCGCCAGAGATGGATAGCGATTCCGATTCAGCAGAGGAAATCTCCATGGAGAAATCCGAGCTAGGGGTGACAAAGAGCTCAGACGGTGGTGCCTGCGGCGGGGTGATTTGGGGGAAACGAGTCGACTCGGTGAGTCTTATGGAAAACGACGAAGGCACCGAGTAGATTGATTGATTTTATATCGATGGACTAGACCGGGACTTATAAACCGGGTTTTGACGAAATTACCCTTCACTCGTGTATAATTATCAACGGATTTTGTCGGTTACGCGTCTTTTAGCAGTTGGGTTTGGACTGAAGAAATAACCCAAAGCCCATAATAGTTGGAGCCCAAAACTGATCAGCTAGAGTAAAAACGGAGGAGGGACATTGGTCTAACCAGGGTTGCACAGACCCAATCCAAGTTTGCTTTGGATGTTGCAGCTTTTTCTCTTGCATTTGGCATCTATAGCAAGTCGTGGTATGTATCTCTATACCCTATTGCTAAATGGTATGAAGATTCCTGGATTAAACTGACATATCTAACTTCATGTTCAACACAAAATATGAGATGAAAAAAACTTGTTGACAACTTAAAAAGAGTTTTTTTTTTAACGTCCTTGATAACTAAATAAGAAAGAAACAAATAATATCAGTCTCTCATGTGCTTTTCTCCTCTCTCATCTGGTGGGGTGTGTAGTCTGCGGACGAGTCCTTCTGGATTCCGTTGCTTTCGATTAAATCCTCTCATGCATACAAATCCTGCACATCACCATCATATTGTTATTCATATATTTCAACTTAATTAAAAAAAAAACTCAAAGCTAAATTATGTTTGTTACCAGTCCAAAAACATAGTTGAATTCTTGTTTCGTCTAACATCCGGAAAATGGATGTCACTGATGAACCACAATATAGTGCACGCTTCTCCAACCCATTACATAACTCTCTACAAAACACAATAGGTTTTGAACTCGTCTCATGATCTGCAAAAACCTGGAAACAAAAGAAACTTATTATTGTAGTTCAGTGAAAAACCAATACAATGTAAGAAAAAAATACACTTACCTCATTGGTTTGAAAATATGTGCCATTAAGTGGGAAACCTCCTCGCATTGCTGTTCTACAAGGGATCTGTTCATTGCATGTATCAATTGTAAGTTTTAAGTTAATAGAGTTAGAATGATTAGTCTTTAAATAATCAGTTTAATTACCAGAATTGTTCCACGATAAGTGTTTGAACTATTTTCCCGTATAGTCCAACAATAAGAACAAGTCTTAATCATGCAAAGGTTTGTTCCATCTGAGTCACATTTCTTCTTTGGTGGCATGAAGGAGTTTGACGTTTCACCTAGGAAAAAAAAAAGAATGAATACTTAGTTTATGCTTATGTGAATGATGATAAAGCTTTGTGTGTTCATACCTGGTTGCCAAAGGGCAAGAAGATATGGACTAGGATCATCACATTCTCTTCTCTCAAACTATAATACATAACAAAATAGATTAAAAATCCTAATAAATCATACAAAAGAGTTGCAAATATTTAGTATATATATACTTACATCATTGAGAAGCTCATGGTTATCAGGAAGCACATATCTGCAAAACAAACAATTAGATTATATATTCCCATAATATGACAATCTTGCAAAAGTTCAGTTCCCATAAATACTTACACCACATGTTCAGTTCTTAATCTGTCATAATACTTTGTTTTGCGTGGCAACTTCATTGGAATGCATGCATTCTTCTGGGTCATGACTGCTAATGCTTTTGAAATTTCTTCATTAGAACCTTTGAACATCGTTCCACCTTTTATAAATGCATCCACTACGTTTTTCTTAAACGCATCCATGTCAATATCAATTCCAGGAATTGCTGCAGCATTAGAGTGACAAGAACTTCTGCGAGGAGTATCTTCAATGTCTAGTAACTCCGGAACTTCTCTACTTGGAGAAGATGGGAACTCAACTATTGGTTCACAACAGTTAGTTTGGTTACTGCATTCACTAGAAACACATTCTTCAATCGAATTTATCTTTGACGTCATCTCTGCGTCAACATCATTATGACAACATGAAGTGTCCGACTCTTGTGTCTTTTCTTCAGGACCCTCGAGAAGAACTTTGGAACTGCAAACAAAATTAAAGAACTGGTAAGTCAACTTCAGTTAAAAGAAGTAACATATTTCTTCTTTTTGTGTACATAGGCAATGACAAAGGATCAGTTTGTGATAGGTTATAGAGACATGCAATGACCAACATTATCAACTTGATACTCGTATTAAAGAAAAACTCTTGGGAGAATCATTTTGGGCCCGTATTGAAAAATGATTCTCAAAGTAAAAGAAAGAAGAGAGTGTAACCTGACATATGCACTTGCAAAGTATTTGCATTCTGATTTCATCGGACATGCATTACAATTAGGAATAACCTTCGTACAGAAAACCTGTGGTTTACAAGATTTAATCCAAGTGAGTACTGATTTGTAATATTTAACTGGAATTTATCATAATGAAAAGGTTTATTTGTTAAGCGCACCTTTCCAAATGTTATCATCTGATAATGCAACTCGTACCTATAAGAATAAAAGTATAAGATAATCAAATGCATGTCTATATGATATTGTAAATTATTAGTTTATTCAAAATAAATTTATACTTACAAGGTTTCTTGAGAAAGTTTACACAATCGTGGCCAAAGATATTTTTGAATTGAATCCATTGAAGGATACCTAATGGAAAAAAAGAGTAAAGTGTTAGTGGCTTATATATACATCTAAATTTCTTTTTTGTTTAAATGCTTAACTGAAATAATTGATGCAATTGAACACCATCTGGCAAAGGTTCAAGAGGAACCCAACCAAGCCGAACTGCTATACGTCCCACATTTGTGTCAACCTATACATATTCAAAAAAATTGTGATGGTTAAAAGACAACAAATAGCTATTAAATTTGTACTAATTTTGTTGCATACCGGAAAAGCTGAATGCCTAAGTCCTAAGAGTCGCACGCACTCAGCACTCTTTAACCCTATTCCTTCAATCTCCAATAGATATCTCCTGAAAATGCAATATATTTAGTGACGTTTTCCAATAATGAAAGTTGAAATAACATAAATATCCATAACAAACATACTTCACTAAATCAGAAGGAGCATCTCGAAGCCATTCAAGATCCACACTTCCATTTTGTTTTGCTTCGTTGTTGAGAAATTTCTTTTTGAATAGAAAAATATATTAGTGTCTAAACTCTAGAAATATATATCAACAAAGATTTTAGAAAAATATTTTCTTACCAAGATTTTTCTTGCAAGACCATTGTGTTGTCCTCGTTTCATGATGGTGTCAGCAAGAACTTGTTGACCAGATAACCTTACAGTATTCCAATCAACAGTGTCCATATGTATTGTATTCCTACATCTTTCTTTTGTGTAGACCTTTCTCAAACTCTCCCAATCAACTTTTTCATCCTCCATGATACCTGTTTTTTTGTTTTTTCTTTTTGCATCTTTTTCATATTGATCCATATTTTCTTGCAAGGAGACAAATCCATGTGAACTTTTAGCATCATCTTTCTCATTCTGAATTGGTATTTGGCCATCACCAACTAAGTTATTAACCTCTTGAGGTTCATCGATGAAATATGGTAAATTTTCCAAACTTTCTTTTGGATCCACTGGAAATTTTGCAGCGACACTCATGAAAGCATTGCTGTAAAAATAAAAATTAGAGCAAAAGAATTATTTCATCTCAAGCTTTTGTAAAAAAGTTCAGATTTTACCTTGAAAGGTAGTCAGAAACATTTTGTGTCAAGAAAACTCCAACCACTGAATCAACAACTGAGCCCTTCCACTGTTTGAATTTCCTATTGCCTGCAAGATAATAACCATTAACATAGACTTAAATTCATAAAAATATTGTATGTAGACTCGTTTTTAATATTACAATAAACTAATAATAATAATGTACCTTGTAGAAAATGCATCCGGTTAATGAAAAGTTCTATCCGGCTTTGAAAGATCTTTCGCTCTTCTTTCCACTTGCACTCTGTCTCTTCCTCGTTCACATGTGATCGATCTGGAAGATCATTCTCCATTAATAGCTCCCACTCTTTAATGGTTTCTGGATCAAGAATCACTTTCGCATTAACCAGTTTTTTCTTTGCTTTGCCTAACATTGTCACTCTTCGATTGAGATTTAGTTTGTCCATCTCTTTGATTAACTTGGCAACATCTTTAGCTTTCTTCGTAGACTCTTCAGGCGTTATGTAACTAACCGATTTTGCAAGTGTATCTGCAAAACAATTAATAATGTGTAACCAAATCAACCACCCAACGTTATTTATATATCTTTTTAAAAGGTATGAATCATGAATACAAATTTTTACAGTTGAAAAATAGTTTATTTCAAATTAAAATGTTAATCCATGTAATTATTATTTATCCTACATATTTTTTTTTTAATGTTCAGTTGTTTTATACATATATATATATAGATATTACTACCGTATATTAGTTTAAATGAACAATGATAGCACGTGAATGAAAAATCAAAATTATTTCTTCTGTAAATCTAAAAGAAAATATGGTTACCTTCTATGTGTAGTGGAACATCTGCTAGAGATAAAAGATTGTGTTCTTTTTGATAATTTAATTGTAAAATTATATTCTCCACAATATCTTTCTTTTCTTTGTTGCTTAAATTTGGTGAAGCACAACTTGACGATGTTGTGAATATACCTGTAAAAACAACATATAAATAATATAACTAGATATAATAGAGAAAGTATCAGATTTTATTAAACATGTGATAAATTGTATAAAAACTAATTACCTTTAGTTTGAACTGCAAACTCTTCATGTCCATTATTTTCCTCATGTTTTTTAGTTACAAGTTTGCCAA
Organism: Moricandia moricandioides; assembly: GCA_905132885.1. Classification (NCBI taxonomy): domain Eukaryota; kingdom Viridiplantae; phylum Streptophyta; class Magnoliopsida; order Brassicales; family Brassicaceae; genus Moricandia; species Moricandia moricandioides. The sequence continues at coordinate 177,812 of CAJHQQ010000282.1, forward strand.
CTTTCTTAGCTTTTTTCAAGTGTTCCTTCGAGCCTATAAAACAAATAAATCACAAAATCATATAAAATTTATATGCGCAAAACCATTATCAATCTACTCCTTAGAAGAATTTTAATAAAGGTCACTAGAATAAACTCATTACAAGAAATAAAAGTCATTACCAACTGTTGTTTTCTGGTTAGAATGCATCAAATTCAGCTTTGGTGCTAGCCTTTTTATATCTGTCAAAATTACACAAAAAGGTATTAAATAGATATGTAATAAAAAAACACTTCAAAGATAAACAAAAAATAGTTGATTACCTTTTTCGCAGGGATGAATTTCTACCGATGACAAAGTTTCTTCTAGACATTCAAAAAACAAAGCAATTCTAGTCCATCTAATCATATTCTTTTTACGATTAGACCTTTTTGAATGTTTTTTCCAAATGGGCATAGGGAATGAGATGGGCGATATCAACACATGAAAATCAGTTCTACGACGTGGAGTCATCCTCTTTTTGCCCTTTGGAAAGTTAGGCATGGAACATCTACTAAGCTCAAGACCAAGACAACTAGAACTTATCTCTTCTTCATCCAATGGCAAAGTTCTAGCTACATTCTTGTTTGCTTTGTTTTTTCTTCTCTTTGGAAAACTCTGCTTCTCTGGAGTTCGAAGCTCAAATATATCTTCATCTTCATCGTCTTTCTCTTTTTTACTCCTTTTCTTAGATATAGTTCTCATTCGAAGGTTGGTAGGGTTCCTTGGCTTTTTGCCATCTTCCATAATCATCGGCCTATGGAACCTTTGTTTCTTGGCTATCTTTTCAGAATAGTTCTCCTTTCCATCTCCATTAACATATTTTGAATCATCTTTCACCAAATAAAACAATCATAAACAAGATTACTTCATCATCATGTATTGACAATTTGCAGCAACCTAAAATTTACATTTGTTGGATACACAAAACTTTTTTGAAAATGTGTTAACTGTATTTTAGCCTAGATATATGATATTTCTACACCTAAAATAGACTAATAAAATAATTTAAACTATAAGATTTATGTTAAAAATTATTTACCTTGAAGAATTGTTGACTTAGCATTTTTTTCTTCTTTTGAGTTGTTCATCCCTTGTGTACTATGGAGACTTTGTAGATCGACTTGTACCATCAAATAAAAATAAAAGTGTAATCATAAGTAATTGATCTATACTATAGAAAACATTAGTTTGAATATTGGATTTTTTTTTTTTTTTACCTTTGAAAATTTCTGGTTCTTCACTCTTTTTCACAAACTCCTCTTTAGTTGTATTGTCTATATTTGAAGAAAAATCTGAATTCACCAATTCAGAAACCTCAATCTTCTGTGAAGAAGTTGTAGAGTCATCAACGCTTTGTAATTTATTGAGCAGCTTATGAAACTTTCGTCGAACATAGAATTTCAGTGGCGCTTTAGGCTTAACTGATGTTTCTTGAACAACCAAACCAAAAACTTGGTCTGCATCTTGTGAATTTTCCATTCTTGTCTCCTGTAACATATACATTGATTAGAAAACTTTTATACAAGTCAAATTCATTATTAAGTAAACTAAAATTCGGTGGGATTACAAGAGAACTAGACAAGCCTCTAATTATCGTGTAAGGATAATTTAGAGGCAGGATTTGAACTTACAGAGTATAATCGCTGTATTCTCTGAGGGGGAGGTATATATGAAGCACACGCACGATGGGCTACTTTGAACTTCCGTCAACTTCACAGGCAAGAAGGACAACCGTCGTGGAAAAAAAAAGGTATATAGATGAAAATAGGCAAACACGGTCGCTTATATTATATTCCTGTTGAGAAAAATGGATATTTTCTTTTTAAATTTTAAATTTAAGGGTTTCTCCATATTTTGATAACGAGATGTTTAGATAATTATGTTAAAGAGTATAACCTTTTTTTTAAAAAAAAGTAGAATATCTGAAGTTATCATGGATTTTATCAGTTTGAAAAAGAAAATATGTAGAGATTTTCCTAGATTCTTGTGGTTTATCTATTTTTATTTATGTTAAGAAAACTTATCAGAAAAATAAATATTGTATTTTTGAAACGGAACGCTAATTTATTTCGAAAATATACTATACAAATAATTTTATTTTCAGCAGCTACTTTTGTTCAATCGGTTGGTTCAGAGGTATTAGGAGACCTCTAGGGTTTTTTTTTTTTTTTTGTAGATTCCTCTTGTAGAAAATACTATGGACTTTTGTCTATCGATCATGCATAAGTTCAAGTTTCTTTAGAATGATATTTTCTTTTAGATGTTGTATCAATATCATATATAGTGAAAAAGAAACAAAACGAAAAAGTTGAAAACATTAGTTTTTTTGTTCACAAAGAAAGCAAAAACAACTGACAATGGAGAGATATTAGTTAAAAAAAATACACAAGAGTGGTCCACTTTGGTTGGTGAAAATGCGTTTGAAAGATAATAAATCAATTGATCCGACGGCAGATAGTGATACCATCACCAACAGGGAGCATGCAGATCTCGATCCTAGGGTCAGCAGCGAGAGCTTTGTTCAGCTCAATAACAAAGTCTCTGTAGTAACGAACGTACTTCCTCATCGGTGCATCAGGAGGGGCCACGACAGAGCCGTTCCATAGAGTGTTGTCGTAGCCTATCACTCCTCCAACTTTGACAAGATCGATCAAACGTTTATGGTAGTTGATGTAGTTGTCTTTATCAGCATCAACGAATATGAAGTCATATGTTCCATGGTTCTTCTCCTGCACCATACCACACACGATAATTAAGTTACTCCCTTGCATTAAAAGTTTCTTACGTTAGAATAAGAAGAATGCTTACGTCAGCAACGAGTTCATCAAGAACAGGAAGAGCAGGGCCTTCCTTGAAGTCGATCTTGTGAGCAACGCCAGCTTTCTCGATGATCGGTAAACCCAACTCGTAGTTCTCTCTGTTAACATCCATAGCCAGAATCTGCAGATAAAAAGATTAAATATTTAACTCCATTGTACACAAGAAAACAGAGGAAGAAGAAGTTTTACTTTGCCGTCATCGGGGAGAGCGAGAGCGGTGGCGAGGAGAGAGTAGCCTGTGTAAACGCCGATCTCCATGGTGTTCTTGGCGTTGACGAGCTTGATGAGCATGTTGAGAAACTGACCTTCATCTGCTGAGGTTGTCATTATGTTCCAAGGGTGTTTTGCTGTGACTTCCCTGAGTTCTTTCATTGATTCTGGTTCTCTTGGATACACACTTGTCTCCAGAATATACTTCATGTGTTAAAGTTTAACGTTAAGATTAGATTATTGAACCGAAGTTAACCGCACAGAGTTTTTGGAACTGAAACCGGACCTGGTAGAGTTCGTCGCTTTGTAAGAGACTCTTGTGACCGACTTCTTGATGTCTGAGATTCTGAGATTGCTTCTCTTCTCCATTGGTAGTAGATGTCGCCATCTCTCTGACTCTCTCTCAGTATTTGTTAAAATGTTTTGGGTGATTCATACAGATGGCATTATTGGTGTTATATATAAAGGAAGGAGAAAACGAGACCGGTTGAACCGGGTTAGTTATATCCTGTAGAACCCGGTCTGGGGTTGGTGAAACTCTCCTTCCCAACACGCAACTTGTCAGTCGATGTCCTAAAACGGGTCCCTTCCACTGTGGGGGCTTTCAGACGCACTTGGGACGGCGATACTTTCAAAAAAATTAAAATAATATTTGTGGTATGGTTTGTGACAAGTGAATATACGTTTCTCTTCTGTGCATTTACGAGTCAGTTCCATGCTTGCTGCCATATACAGAGATACTATTCGTAATATGTATTTATTATGTCTGGATTTTATTCTAGATTATTATTGAGAACTGCACTGGATGTAGCCATGTAGATGAGGTGTATTTTAAACAAATTAAAAAGTGGACATAAAAATAATTAAAAAAGAAAGAAGAAAATGAAGAGACTTGGTGAGTAGAGAAGAAGACCAATCCGAAGAGACATTCTTGGTGGATCCAACAACTCTGCTTGGTCTTTGTGGTAGGTGAACAACCTCTCCTTTGGTGGAGGAGTTTCTTTAGTAATCATCCATAAAAAAAACACGCCCGGTGGGACTCGAACCCACAATCGTCTGATTAGAAGTCAGACGCCTTATCCATTGGGCCACGGGCGCCTTGATGTTCCCATAACTAAATTGGATAATATAAATAACGTTCCGAACCAAGTTGTCAACACGACAATGAGTTAACAGATAAGACGCTCACTCTCTCTTCGTCTAGCTGCAGTTTGGTCTTATTCAGATTTTAGCTTCCGCCGAGTCCATCTTTAACAGAGCCAAGGCTCATCTCTACGATGTGTTCTGTCTCAGCGATTGTTGCTCCGAGTCTGTATTCATTCTCTTTGATTCATTCACCAATTAAACAAAGGAAGACCCGAAACTTAGGACTCAGAGCTTCTTCGACATCATTAACAACGAAAGATATCATCGATGTTGACGTCGTGCCAATTTCCAAAAAGGTTTGCCCTTTACACCTTCTAAAGTTCCCACCTTTCTTTGTTTGTGTCGAGACGAAGATTTGATAAACCACGTTATATAGGTGCTTGTTCCGATTGGATATGGTACGGAGGAGATAGAAGCTGTTGTGTTAGTTGATGTTCTACGGCGAGCTGGTGCTGAGGTCACTCTTGCCTCTGTGGAGCAGAAGCTCGAAGTTGAAGGGTCATCAGGGACCAAGTTGCTTGCTGATGTCTTCATCTCAAAATGTTCTGAACAAGTTTTTGATCTTGTGGCTTTGCCGGTATGTTACCAGACATTACAAATCGTCTGTTCTGCTTTGATTGATTCATTAACTGTTCTAATTGTCAAGGGAGGCATGCCTGGTGCTGTTAGGTTAAAAGACTGTGGAGTTCTGGAGAAGATCATGAAAAGACAAGCTGAAGATAAGCGGTTATACGGGGCTATATCCATGGCTCCGGCTATGACCCTTCTTCCATGGGGACTTTTGACAAGAAAGAAGGTATAGTTCAGACGGTAACTAATCATTTTGACATTAGTTTTTTTGATTCCTAAACTTGGTGTAGTTCATTGTGCAAGACAACAGGACATCCTGCTTTTTTCGGGAAGCTGCCTACATTCTGGGCTGTTAAGACAAACATTCAGATATCAGGGGAGCTTACAACTAGCCGTGGACCTGGCACTTCTTTTCAGTTTGCTCTTTCCTTGGCTAACCAGCTCTTTGGAGAATCCACAGCCAAATCGCTTGAAGAGCTTCTGGTCTTTGACCTTACTCACTTGTATCATTCTTTTCATCTTGTTATCTAACAGTCTTCTTCTCTAATTATATCTCCAGCTTCTACGCGATGGTTACCAGAATCCTAAGAGGGAAGAGTTTAATCGCATTGACTGGTCTCTAAACCACACACCTCGTGTAAGTCAGCATGTAGCTATAACCAATGCATTTCCATGTGATGAGGATATGATGATAACTGATTTTTTTTTTTTGTTTATAGTTTCTTTATCTGTGGAGTGTTGTTTTAGCTGATAATCTAATGATGTTAACTAAATTCAGGTTCTTATGCCGGTAGCTAATGGATCTGAAGAGATTGAAGTGGTCATTATTGCAGATGTTCTTAGAAGAGCCAAAGTAGATGTCACTGTTGCATCGGTTGAAAGATCTTTGCGGATTACGGCATCCCAAGGCACCAAAATTGTCACTGACAAATTGATTGGTGAAGCTTCTGAATCATCATATGATCTAATCCTTCTTCCGGTAAGACATCAAGATCATTAGAGCATTATTGATGTTTATTACATGGTGAGTAACTTTTGATGTCTTTCTATTGATGGAACTTCCTAGGGAGGCCATGCTGGCTCAGAACGTCTACAGAAGTCCAAAGTTCTCAAGAAGCTACTCAAAGAACAACAAGAAGCTGGGCGAATATATGGAGCTACTAACTCTTCATCTACTGTCCTGCATAAACACGGTTTACTCAAGGTAAGTTGAAGTTTTTTTATGTTTTTTTCCCCTAGATATGAGCAACTGAATCCTATTGCAGGAGAAGAGAAGAGCTGTGTATGTTTCAGACACAGACGGGCCTGCGAATGACCAAATGATGGAAGGAGCAGAAGTTGTTATAGATGGAAACGTGATTACAAGTTTGGGGCTCGGAACTGTTACTGATTTCTCTCTAGCTATAGTTAGTAAGCTGTTTGGACATGGTAGAGCAAGAAGTGTTTCAGAAGGGCTTGTGCATGAGTATAGAGGGAATATGAAAACATCTTGATCAAGATACACACAGTTAGTTAGAAGATGTCTCCACTACTGATCCTGAATCTGGAGTGTATCTACAAGAAATTTTGCCATTTGTGTTAGTTTTGTTTAAGATTTTGTATTTACCAGTTTGAGATTACAACATGTTTGATTCTAAACTTGATGTTTCCATCAATCTATTCACTCTCTCTTATATGTTGTTGATTCGGTCCCAAATTAGTTATTAGTCGGATAAAGAGGTCGAGACGGGTATTATATGCTACAAGACAAATCCACTCTGGTCAAGTTCACAAAGATTGTTCAAGACATTGACACGTCCTATAAAGCAACATCAAGATCCATTACATCAGGAAGATAAAACCAAAAGATGCTTCACGAAAACAGAAGAAAATAGAAAGTGTTGATCTGTCAAATCGGTCACACTTCATTACCTACAATCAACCCCACAGAAACACCTGCCTAAGTTACATACAAAGCTAGTTTCTACTTTCTGTGTTGTGTCTATAACTTGTGCTCTTTGCTCCTTGGGCGCCTTCATTATAAGCTCTCTACCAAGGACCCGTCAATGTCCTTCGCAAGCATTGCCTTTTGCATCCCCATGGCTTACGCATTGGCTCCAGAAGCTGCAACAATAAAATGAGATAATCTCTGTTAACTATCAAAATCCGTGGGACTAGTCTTGCAAAAGACATTGGCCTTATACTGAATATTAAGAAGTGATGTTATATTTCACTTCATTGTGTTGGTTACAGTTTTGGTCTAAAAGCTTAAACTTAAGAATACAAGAGACAGTACCTGTTTTTTCTGCTTTTCCATGATTTCAACCTGCATGAAAAATTTGGTCAATTGATCAGAACCTCACGAAAATATAAAATTATATCACAATTAAAAAAAATCTCGAGATAAGAAAAAGCGAGACACACTTGTTTCCTCTGCAACTCTTCATTCTGTTCTTTCAGTTGTGCAACTTCTGCCTCCAACTCCAACGTATAAGCCTGTCAAGGCAACCAAAAAAAAGTAAGTAACTATACCGATGGTGGTTTCAAGGTTTCTTCATTAACCAAGATTTAAGTGGAAACTCACTTGCTTTCGAGCACGGGATCTTGCAGCTGATTCCCTATTCTTAATCATCCTTTTTTGCCTCCTCTCAATCACTTTCTCCAGGACTGCGCCTGTTTTTCTTACTCGACCAAACATGTAAGGAACCGGTGACAAAGATGTATCCATGGTGCTCTTTGGAGTCAGATCAGGTGACATCTGGCTTCCAGGAGATACTGCTGCAACCGTAACACCTGTTTTAAAATCAACAGCTTGAAGAAGGTTGTTGTTCATAGGCCGGTCCCGAACTCCAAGAATTGAAGGCTTCACGTCCTGAAGGCAAAAAACAAGCCATGGTCAAATAAACTAATACTGTACATAATGGCAGATACAAGACCAGCTTAACTCTCAAACATGAAAACTACATCTAATATCAGGTTCTTAGTCACCTGTGTTGGAGGTTGAGAACGGTTGACCAAATCAACAGTGTTAGAAAAAGCGATAGTGGTCTGTTTGGGAAAAGCTACATCCTGCTTCTGCATCAGTTGTTGCGGCTGATGCACCTTCTGTGGCTGCTGCATCTGCAGTGGCTGAGTTTGAGTTGTCATCAGATCCGGTCTCACCATACCTCCATGAGGCTGGTTAGTACCAAACCCATTACGAGCTGAACTCAGACCTGCATCACTTCCAAATCCAAAGAACCCACCATTGAAGTTATCCACCGGTTGAGGCTCTTCCCTAACCACACCTGCTCTCACCAAGAACTCCTCCAGAGTCATCTCTCCCAACGTTTGTTGCCTCTGCGGAACTCCACTTGCTCCTTCAACATTACCTACACCATCTCCAGAGTCATCCTCCTTCATCAGCTCCTTCCAGACATCATCAACCCTTTTCTGACTAATCGTACGAGGCAAGGTAAGTGACCCTTGTCTCTGCAAACCACCACCACCAACTTCTCCTCCCACACAAACAGACAAACCTCCGCTGTTCATAACAGTGTTGTTGAAACTTGTGTTGTTGGCCATCATGGATTGGCTTTCCTCAGCTGTCCATATGTTCTTCAAGAGCTCATCCATGTTCATGGACCCAAAGTCCTTCCCAATCCCACCACCCCATGAGTTCTGAAACTCATCAAAGGTTAACGAGAACACAGAGTTCTGTCTCGTCAGAGGAAGACCAGCCCCCAAAGCTGACTGCTTTGTGTCATCAACGAAGTTAAATCGAGAACCCATCTCTTACTTTCTTCTAAAAAATCAAGCTTTGAATCCAAAAACCCCCTTCAAGTAAAACAAAACAAATAAAAATCAGATCTTTAATCAAATTCGAAACAGAGCAAAGAGTGAAAACAGAGGAGAATCTCAAATAATTCTCCAAAACACCCAATCATATACTTATATTCGGCGGGAAAATTCATGATTCTGATCCAATCAATGAATCTGAAACAAGAAACCAATCAGTGAAAGTTTTTTATTTTTTCCTTACCTTCAATTTTTTGTTTTTTTAAAAATAAAATTCTCGATATTTCCTTTTTGAGAAAGGAAAAAAAAAAAACTGAAAGGATCTGAGAAATATAGAGAGGGAGGGAGCGACATGTGTCCAAGGCGTGACACTCGTCGTGATATAAAGGGGGTTCCGACTGTTTGGGCTCAGGGATTATTTTATTCTCGATAAGGTATTAAAACACTTTGACGTCAGATCGTGCGTGAGCCATAGGTATTGGACAACGTGGTCCAATGAGAAACGTTGCTTTTTTTCCTAAAGTCGTTATCATACGTTTACGGTTCCATCGAATAGGAATTCGCAAAGTGTAAGGATGCTGGCCGTTAGATTTTCTAATCGCCCATAGTGGTAACGAGATGAATATTGTTTTTTTTAATAAAATGAATATTGTAGTTTGCCGATTTTTTTTTTGACAAAATCAGATGATTTATTTGGTAGAATGATTCGGTTGCAAAATGATGTATATTTTAAAATTTTGACATATTTTATCAAAAATATATGTTAACTTTTAATTATAAATATATTATTTATTATAGTTAACTATTTTTATAATTTAAACCAATAAAAATCTAATAAATATATTAATTTATTTCATATTTTGCAATTTAATATTATTACTTAGTAAAATGTATTAAATGTAAATAAAAAAATTAAATTAATTATTTTCTAAAACATGAATCATTGAAGTAGAACAAGTTTAGAAAAAAAAAAGATGGAGTATTATAAACAATTGATGATACTTAAACTTCTAAATATAGTTACTGACTTGACATACTATATTTACTATACTGGAAGCACCTTTAAGTTCATCATCTAATGGCATCAATGAAAATTTGAAAGGAAGTAAAACGAAACAACAACAAAAATACAACGTTATTCCTCCATGTTAGAGATCGCATTATTCTGGCAAATCAACCGTGGAGTGATCTTAATTTACATCATGATTCACTACTACTAACTCCAAAGATGCGTACACTGAGTTATAAACTATACTAACAATCAGAAAAAAAGAGAGAATGTTATAAATTTAAATATGAAATTAAATTATTATACAATTCAGTATTTTTGTATAGAAAAGTAAAGGAGGGAACGGGTGATCAGTTCGGGAATCTTTATCACTTTTGCTGCACCTACAAGGGATGGACATGTGCCACGTGGCGCACTCAACGCCCTCGTAAAGTATTAAAATGAAGCAACAAACATTATAATATATCAAGTATTGGTGTCCCATTACTCACATAACCCCCTTTGTGTTGATCTTCACATGTGATCTTCTCTTTAATTTATTTTATCTTTTTTGTTTATTAATGTTTGTTCATTGTTATGGATTCTTATCCTTGACTCGGTACACAATACAAGTGACCCTTCGTGGCACCCATCTTTTATTTCTATTTTCAATCATATATAATAATAGTTTTCTTAAAGAATCTACTGGATTAGGAAAGTCTACTCTGCATCAACTTATAAAAAAATGGAACCGTCAGCTTATAGAATTCACATGCACTCAACTCTACTGGTCTCTTGAAGATATGTTCTTTCCTTTATTAGATTTAATTAATCAAAGTTACTTCTTTAAGGTCGTGATGAAATAACCACACACCTTTTTAATCATCCGACCAAATCCAAAGGTACTATGCAAATTTGGAATTGAATGATTAGCACAAGATTAAGCCAGATGTACAGCCCATGTAAGGCCCACAGCTTAAGACTGTATATCAGTAGATCATATAGAGAGGAAACACATATTTTTTACCAAAAGAAAACAACCGAAGATCTTTGGTCCACATGATTGGATTGCGTGTAAGAGTGTGAAACCTTCGAGCTCACATTATTGGGGCCATTCACTTCACATGCATATGCATTTTACTAAGGAAAATATACTTTTATTTTGAGGAATATGTAATAGTTTATTAGACTAATTAATCTTAATTTCTCCCAACAATAATTCACTTTTCTAATCTAGAGATCTCCAATTGGTAGATCTCTTTCCAAGAGTTCAACTACTCTTAGCAACTTTGAGTTTTGGACACAAAATAAAGCTATAAGAAAACATATAAGCGTCATGACATTGATTCTTTTAATATCGTTTTTAGGAGTATGGATTGTTCCTCGGTGTGATTTCATTTTAGGCCCATTAGTTTGGTGCATATATGTGGGTAATATCTCAAACAATTTTTTTTTGAAGTTTTTGTTACAAAAATAAACATTAAAAGAATTAAAATAGATTTTTTTTTAGTTTTAAATCCTAAGTATAGGTTAATTAAACCAATAGATATAAATGTATATTTACTCTTTTTAATAAAATTTATTTTAATTATTTTTTGGACAAAAACTTTTTTAAAATCTATTTTAATCCGAAAACGAATCCGACCCGATTAAAATGTATCCGAACCGATCCGAACCCGATATAAGTATCGAATGGATCTTTTTTTACGGTATTTCGGGTTATGGGTTTTACCCGAACCGAACCCGAATTTAAATGGATATCCGAAACTCGAAAGTTCAAAATTCCAAAAAAAAACTTGTACCATATCCAATCTAAATTTCTAAGATGTATCCACAACATACTAAGATATTATTAAATACCTACAATAAATTAGTTATTATATGAATAATTAACTAAAATACTTAGTCTAATATATATTTTATTGGTTAATATTAATATTTTATGCTTGACATTGCATTTGAAGTTTAGTTATAAATACGTTTGTTTAGAAGTTTAAACATTGTTGTTGTTTTTGAATTTTAAATAGTATTCTTATGTTTATATAATTGTTAGTTGTGAACTTTAATTTTTTATGTTTCATTATGAATGATTTTCTTTTTTACAAGGCTTTGGTTTGTCATGAATCATGATATGCTTAATGTTTTCACGTATAGTTCATTGACAAGTTTCGTATAGTTGATGGACGAGTTTCACAAAATTATTTTGAAGGACAATAATATGGTTTAAATAAGCTTAATACACAAATTTATTGAAATAATTGAAAATATAGTGAATTTAATCAAGTAGAAATTAGTACTTTTAGAACCGATAACCCGATTAGTATTCAAAACCGAAATTATTTCGGGTTCAACCGGATCTTGGACATGTAACTAAACCCGAACCGAACCCGACTAAACCCGAACCGAACCCGACCCGTTTTCTGATAATATCCGAATGGGGCTGAAATTCATGAACCCGAAAATCCGAAACCCGAATGTACCCGAACCGAAACCCGATTGGGACCCCGATTGCCCACGCCTAGACTCTATATATAAAAGAAACCCTACTGTGTTTAAAAGAATAAAAAGAAAAAAAAGAAACCCTAGTAGTGATCGAGGACTTGTGTCTGTGTGTTTTGTTTAGGGTTTAGAGGATGAGGTGGTGGGGGCAGGAAGCGGCGAAGGATGCTAAAATAGCGGTGTGGTGGGATATGAAGGAGTGTCCAATTCCGGAGGGTTATGATGCTGGTCGGGTCCGACCGAATATAGAAGCGGCGGTCAAGGAAAAAGGCTACTCTGGTCCTGTCGTCTCCATCACTGCCTATGGCGACCAAACACAAACCCCTGATCACATCTTGCAAGGGCTCATTTCCACTGGAGTCTCTGTAGCACATACCAGATCCGGTTAGTACAATTGTTATCGATCTCGAGTTTAAAAATTTTCACTATCCCTACTGAAAGTATACATACAAAACTATACATAGTTTCATTTTTTTTTGTTTTGTATAAAGAAGTAAAAAATAATTATTAATAGTTGTGAAATCGTTTTTGGTTTTACTACTGAAACAGAAAGCACAACCTACGTCATGTATCGGGATATAGTGGAATGGCGAGGTCAGAATCCTCCTCCTGCTTCAAATATGATCATATGCAATCAGGTGCTGCAGAGAGGTGTCTTGTCTTGGGATCTTGCCCGGCTACTCCATACAACCTGTTTCTAGCTTATTCAAATAAGCTCTCTTCCTCAGACGTGATCCTTTCAGCAGCTTGGAAGTGGAAAAAGTTACTAGGGTTGGAGCATAATATTAGAATTGACAAGAGAATCAAATTATCTGCCATGTTTTGTTGCAAATCGTGCAATTTCGATTGCCAAAGCCGTGAGAAATTTAGGAAGCATCTCTCGAGTTATAACCATGCACGACAAGAGGATGTATACCCTACGCCTGCATCACCTGACCGTGTAACGGAGACGTGGGGAATGAACTACGCGGCGCCTGAATACGCCACAGCTAAAATACTTGTGTGGTGGGACATGTTTGACTGTCCGATCCCCGAGGGATATGATGCTCGTAGGGTCCGTCCGAGTTTAGAAGCGGCATTTAAGAAACTAGGCTACTCTGGTCCTGTCTCAATCACTGCCTATGGAGACTTGGACCGTGTCCCTGATCACCTCCTGCGAGGGCTCTTTTCCACTGGAGTCGATGTTGCACATACCATTTATGGTTAGTCCATTTTTTGTTGGGTTTAAAAATTTCAATCTACTGAAATGCTTTTTAAATTGAAACAACAGATGTCACATACAAGCGCCTGTATGAAGATTTGATTGATAACCAAGAAGCTAATCCTGCTCCGACTAATATTATGGTCATATCTGATTCATATCATACCTTCGCATTTGCTCTTGTCGACCTACTACAAGAGAAGAGATACAACTTTTTTCTTGCTTATCCATGTAGGCCTTACCAAATGCCAATCCTGCTCACTTCTGCCGAGTGGCTCTGGGATAGCTTACTTGAAGAAGAAGGTTAGGTGGTGATTGTTTGGCTTCTCATCATCATCATCCAGTAACTAAAGTCTCTGAGCTATAGTTTTTTTCTTTTCCACAGTTTCAGAGAAAAGAAAACACATTCTTCAGAAATGCAGTGAAAGTGAAAGTGAAAGTGAAACTAGCTCGATGTTTTATTGCAAAATGTGCTACTATGATTGCAAAGGCCCTGATTACAAAACCCTCCTTGATGATTTGAGGACGCATCTCTCAAGTGAAGAACATGCACAAGAAGTAAGTATTCTCTCTCGCTCTCGCAACAACCTTTTTTAACTTTCTTTTTCCACTCGCAGGAGTATAGAATTACTGCCTCCCTTGAGTTAAAAAAGAAGGACAGCCATATAACTGAGTTAATCCAGTACGATCGAAAGCATCGAGAGCAATGGCGACAGGCAAGTTTTTCTTACTGATAATTAACAGTGAAAATACATGCAATTTCTCATAAACAGTTGGGTCCTCGCATGAAATTGGTTTAACAGATTAAAAAAAAAGTCAGTCACACGTTTCCAAATGTTCATGTTTCATTCATATACATGTTGTAGGCAATGAGGAGACGTAAGAGGAAAGCATTCCGGACGACAAGTATCAGTCTTCTTGATAATCATTTACGTCGTTGTGCTCGACGTAAAGCTCTAACCTGCAAGAAATAGTGATGAAACTGTTACCAATCAGCTTCCGTTTTCTAGTCTATGTTTCAATTTAAAGCTTTATTTATGTTTAAAACAATCGTATTAGTCACTTTAATTTTAAATTAAACTGTGATTTTTAAAATTTATTGAATGTCTTAGTAACTGTTTAGTTGTAGTATATGTGGTTTATCCATCTAAGCTGATTCATGTAGCGCGTAGCGCGCAAGAGGTGCGTTTGTTCGCCAATTCGACCTTCCCATTCTCTGACAAGACTATGCAACAGTCTCTTTACAGACAACATTTCGATCATTCTATGAACATCTGTCACATATTACATAGTTTACCCCAAATACATCTATGAATATATATATATATATAGGTTTATAAAATTACATAATTTCATATTAATGTGTGTTTGTATAAAATAATGTAATAGTTGTATTAACAAAACGATATAGATTGTATAGTGTAGAGCTTTAAACTGACAACATTAAAATTACTTCCAAATTAGAAGATTTTTAAGGAAATTTTTGATGTTTTAAAATTGTATAAAATAATGTAACAGCTGTATTAACAAAACGATATAGATTGTATAGTGTAGAGCTTTAAACTGACAACATTAAAATTACTTCCAAATTAGAAGATTTTTAAGGAAATTTTTGATGTTTTAAAATAGATGATACTTTTATATTTCAATATAACTTTTCACTTTATTAAAAATTGTGTAGCTAATGATATTTTGTAATTTATTTTATAATTAGTTGAATAATTTTTAATTTTCTATTTTAATAATATTTTTTAAAATAAAAGTAATTTTTAACGTATTAACCTAAAATTTCATGTAGTTTAGAACAGAAAGAATATTATTATTGATAGATATTTTGCTAGTTGTCAAAGGAAAAGTAAAAGTAAAAGGGCAGATTCTTGGAAAGGACTGAAGTAGAAGATATTTTGATCCAGTCACTACCACATCATCAAATGGCTAATTTTAGTTACTTTTTTCTCAAATTTATCCAATCAACTTCTAATTATTATATTCGAATCCAGATAATCATTAGTTTATGTTTAGCGTTATCTCTCTTTTTTTCCCAGGTTTAGCGTTATCTCTTTATCCAAAATTCATATGGTATTCTTAATATGGTTCATGACGTGAACTTTATGTTATCTAATTCTAAAAGTTTTCCAAGATCTAATCAAATCTCTTTAAATATAATAAATCCTAAAAGGAAACATATAAAACCAGGAAGAAATCAAATCAGAGCAGAGCGTAAAAAGAAAAAGAAAATCAGAATCCTGACCTATTAAATTGGGAGGAGCTTGAGAATATCAACTATCTTAAAGCAGACAAATAAAACTGAATGAAGTAAGTTATTTTAATGAAGTAAGTTATTTTATACTTCGTTTCAAAATAAATAATGTTTAAGAAATCTTTTGTTAAAAATACTATCACATTATGATTCCAAGTATCTCATCTTTGTCCTGTTGAGAAGTTTAGTGGATGAACACTAAATTGTTGAAAATAGATGATATTTTCATATTTAAGTGCAACTTTTAACTTTCTAAAAAACTCATTAATCAATAATATATTTGTAATATATTTTGTAATTGGTTAATAGTTTTTAATCTATATTTTAATTATATTTTTAGATTAAAAATCATGTTACATAATAATTGTTCACTATCCTAAAACTTCAAGTATTTAAAAACGGAGGGAGTACAATTTATTAATTTGTCTACTAATTTAGCTATGAATAGGAACCATGTATAATAAATATTAGATATTTTTTTCTTATTTTATAAATTCATTTATAATAATTATACTTAATTAATATTTATTATGTATTTCTATTTTTTATAATTTTTCATTTTCATTAAACTATTTTTTTGGATAACAAAACAATATATATGATTTATATTTTTATTTTAAAATATAGTATATATATATATATATATTAATATAATAAACAATATTATCTTTTCTAAATTTTAACTTAAAAAATTTAGACGCGAAAATCATTTCAAAAATAATACTAGATATTTGATTTACATTGAGTTATAGCATACAAACATTTATATAAAATGTATTTTGATTGAAATGATTTTAGAATTAATTAAAATGGTATAACATATTATGTGTTAGTTATAATATTTAGTTGTATTTAATAGATTAGGCTAAAAAATAAATAGGCGCAACAATTTTTTAAATATAATTTTAAATAGATAATATTCCAAATCACACACAAAACCTCCTTCCAGAAAAAAATATCTGGCTGATATTTGTCCGAGATATTTATCGCTGCAGATGACGTGGAAGTACTATGACACGTGTAAAAGCGACGCCATGTGGACCTTTCCCTGTCTGTCTTTCTCTCTTTGTTTAGGTCCGGTCTAACAGAGACGTAATGTGTTTTGTTCTTTTGTTTGAAGAGCAGCGATGGAGAATGTGTTGGAGGTGAATACTGTTTCTCATCGCGATGCGGAGGCTGAATCTCAGAGCGAGTCGTCGACTCTCTCTAACTCGCTCAAGTCCAGTCTTACGGTTGAGAACTCTCGTGGTGATGCTGATTCGAAGAAACTGGTAAACCAATCAAATCTTCCGGTTTGTTCATGATTGTGGTTCCCAAGAGATGGTTAATTGTTTGTTCTAATCGATTTTGGAAAGTAATTTATTTGAGATTGTTAGATATGGAAGGAAGGAAGCTTCAGATCTGATGTTACCACTAGGTTTTATACTCTCGTTAACCCTAAAAAAGATCTTATTTTGATGAATGATACTGATGTTTAACTAATCCTTTGCCAAATCGTTTTAAAATGAATTTGAATCTTTCTTCTGAGTAATTAGAGTTTGGTTGTTGCGTTTTCTAAGGCATATCAATCTATGTGAGAACACCTGATTGTTCATTGGTTTGATGTCCTGACATCTTGCATTCTCATCGATATTGCTGTTCATGCAGAAGAGTGAAGGTAGTGGCTGGACGAATGAGAAACACAACTTGTATCTTGATTCTTTGGAGAACTCTTTTGTTAGGCAGCTGTATTCCTTGCTTGGGGGAGGAGGAGGAGGGACTCAGACACTGAATAATAGAACCACCCGTGTTGTGCAGTCTAACTCTCACAAATTCACTGATCAGGTTCGGTTTGTTCTTCTTTTTGTTTTGTAATCCATCATCCTATAGTGAAAAACTTACGATATTTCCCTTTTTTTTTTGTAGTTTACGGTACTACAAAATGGTTACCGGCACAAGGTTAGCTTTGGGAAAAAACGAGCGATGATGGGAACTGCTGTCCAAGGAAACCTATTATTGTGCAACGAAGAGATCAAAATATCTGGTGATAAGCTTTTTACTAGAACAAACTCTTTGGCGCATGCTCAAAACACTGCAGGTAACATTTAATCGAACTCCTCTTCCCTTTTTGTCTTTTCTTCTGGTTCTTGGTACCCAATTATATTCTATGTTCACATTCTAAGTTATATTTTAAGAACTAGGCTGAGTAGATTTATACTTTAACTTTGCATTGGTATTTAGAAGGCTTTTGCCGCAGAAACTTAGAGTTGGGGGTGATCAAAGAAATGATTTGTTTGCTACAAAAAGACACGTATGAGATCTCTGGTCTGATATCTTATTCACCCACTGACCAACACACGAATGTGTTCTTTTTAGAACTTGTGTTTTCACCTGCCTGATAATATTAGTCTAAGCTCTCTGTCTCATTTGTTTTTGAAACTCCAGAGGCGTCAGGGCAGAATTTCAGAGAAGAAGAAGTAGAAGGGAAGGGATGTAACTCAGGGAAACGCAGAAGAGGAGCTAATTATGATGATAATTCATTGAATGATCAGGTAAAATTATAGGAAAAGAACATAAACAAAACAACTTCACTTGTGTTGTGCTAAAGAGGCTCTGCTGCATATTCTCAGGTTGTACCATAAAGTTGGTGAATCCCCCGGAATGTGAAACAATGATATAAAAGCAATAGGAAAGTAAGTGTAGATGAATTTACTATGAATAGAGAAAAATAGGAAGAGTGTGAGTGGAGAATGAACGTGGATGTTTTTTTTTATTGTATAGTATATGAGGGTAAAGACAGCCTTGTCGAAATGGGAATGAAATTAGAAGTATTTTGATTAATTGAGTAGCATTATCCTCATTTCTCTATCATAGCTTCCAATCTTTATTCTTTCTATTTTCTTCATCATTTTAGAACAATTTTTTGTCGTGAATTTATAAATTCTTTCAATATTTATCGTATTTTTTGTTCTACAAGGTTAAGATAAATTTACATTAAAAAAACATGTTTTCAACGGCGAAATAATTTACACGAGCTAATAAATGCAATTTTGAAGTTGACATAAATAAAATGCAATTTTGAATCTGAATGAAGTGTATATATGTTCACGAATGGGAAACCCTAATTTTTAACAGTTCAGTGAGAATTCATGAGCATTTATGCATCATTCAGCAGTGAGATCCAGATTCATATGGATCTTGAGGCAGATGGGAAGGCAAGGACGATGTATGTAGCCGAACAATGATAAGTACATATCATTCTAGGGATAGTGAGATCTTTTGAGGAACTTGTGAAGCAATGTATCCACCATTGTCAGTTTCTTGGTTCCTGGATCTGCAGAGTGATCACATCGCTATAGCTAGAAACAAAAAAAAAAATAAGACAAAGAGTTTGCGTTGTAGCGTGATGTTCGCTAATGAATCATCCATCACTCATTTTCAAAGGCTGTGTCCTATAATAGTTATCGGTTTCTGCTTAGCTCCCGTTTTGCTTGTTTTCCTTTCTCTAACCACAATTTCTATTTCTTGCTAAATATGTCCTCCGTATCTGAAGCAAACTCCTCAAAAAAACAAAACAAAACAATGTTCCCTAAATATAGACACGTTAAGGCAAACCGTTAGTCATTTGCAAGGCTGGCTTATTTAATAATACACATTTGCATCTTCCTCGAACCCTCTCAGGTCCTTGTATAAGCAGCCTTGGGACCTTGAGGTTTTCTGTTTTAGCCATGGCTAAACCTCCGTCCTATGGCTGCTTCTTCTTCCTCTTATTCTTCTTCTTTTTATCATCTTCCTTCGTCGCATTGGCCATATCAGACACCGAAGCTGCCTTCCTCGTGCGTCGACAACTCTTGACGTTACACGAAAACGACGACGGCGAACTTCCTGATGATATTGAATACGAGGTCGATCTCAAGGCTACATTTGCAAACACAAGGCTTAAAAAAGCTTACATAGCTCTCCAGGCTTGGAAAAAAGCGATATATTCAGACCCTTTTAACACCACAGCAAACTGGCATGGCCCCCATGTGTGCGGCTACACCGGTGTGGTCTGTGCCCCGGCTCTTGATGATCCTAACGTCACGGTTGTAGCTGGTGTTGACCTCAACGGTGCGGATATCGCAGGGCATTTGCCTGTTGAGCTTGGTTTGATGGAGGATGTTGCTATGTTCCATTTGAATTCAAACCGGTTTTGCGGTATCATCCCTAAGAGCTTCGAGAAGCTGAAGCTGATGCATGAGTTTGATGTTAGTAGTAACTGTTTCGTTGGACCTTTCCCTAGCGTCATCCTCTCTTGGCCTGATGCTAAGTACTTCGACCTTAGGTTCAATGATTTTGAAGGTCAAGTCCCTCCTGAGCTTTTCAAGAAGGAACTAGACGCTATTTTCTTGAACAACAATAGATTCACTTCGGTGATTCCTGAATCTCTAGGAGAATCTACGGCCTCTGTTGTGACTTTTGCTAATAATAAATTCACCGGATGTATCCCTAAAAGTGTTGGAAACATGAAGAATCTTAACGAGATTGTCTTTATGGACAATGGTTTGGGCGGTTGTTTCCCGTCTGAAATTGGAAAGTTATCGAATGTAACGGTTTTCGATGCGAGCAAGAACTCGTTCATAGGTCGTCTCCCAACTAGCTTTGTCGGGTTAACGGGTGTGGAGGAGCTTGATATCTCCGGGAACAGACTTACTGGATTAGTTGGGGATGAGATTTGCAAGTTGCCTAATTTGGTGAACTTTACTTATTCCTACAATTACTTCAATGGACAAGGTGGTTCGTGTGTTCCAAGTGGTGGTCGGAAGGAGATTGCATTGGACGACACACGTAATTGCTTGTCAGATAGACCTGACCAACGGTCCGCTCAGGAATGTGCGGTGGTGATTAACCGTCCGGTTGATTGTAGTAAGGACAAGTGTGCTGGTGGTGGATCCTCTACTCCATCGAGATCATCTCCGGTTCACAAGCCATCACCGGTTCCAACTCCTGTTGTTGACAAACCGTCGCCGGTTCCAACTCCTGTTGTTGAAAAACCGTCACCAGTTCCAACTCCTGTTGTTGACAAACCGTCGCCGGTTCCAACTCTACCGGTTCACAAACCACAGCCACCGAAAGAGTCACAGCAACCGGATGATCCTTACAATCTGTCTCCGGTGAAGAACCGACGCAGTCCACCACCTCCTCATCAATCCCAGCCTCCGGTTGTTTCCTCTCCTCCACCAGCTCCGGTAATCTCTCCACCACTTCTTTCTCCTCCTCTTCCTTCACCACCACCACCAGTCCACTCACCACCGCCACCGGTTCATTCTCCACCACCGCCAGTTCGCTCTCCTCCACCTCCAGTGCACTCTCCACCACCACCAGTTCACTCTCCTCCACCTCCAGTGCACTCTCCACCACCACCAGTCTACTCGCCACCGCCTCCGCCTATCCACTCTCCACCGCCGCCACCCGTATATTCCCCACCTCCACCAGTCCATTCGCCACCACCACCACCTCCTCCAGTTAACTCACCACCGCCACCTGTTTACTCACCACCGCCACCTGTTTACTCACCACCACCACCTGTCCACTCGCCGCCACCACCTGTTCACTCACCGCCGCCGCCTGTTAACTCTCCACCACCACCGGTGTTTTCTCCTCCAGCTCATCCGCCTAAATCCAGTTCACCACCACAAACACCGTTCCAACCGTCACCATCACCAACAGTCATTCTTCCACCTCCGTCACAATCTCCACCAGTAGCACCAGCTCCGGTGGAAGAGAAACAGACGCCAACGGCACAAGCACCAGCTCCGGTGGAAAAGAAAGAGACACAGCTGCCACAAGCACCAGCTCCAAGTGATGACTTCATCATGCCACCTTTCATCGGCCACCAATACGCATCGCCACCACCTCCAATGTTCCCAGGCTACTAATATCCATCGCAAGAGAGAAGAAACAACAAAAATATATAAAAAGCAAATTGTATCGTCTAGGACTAACTTTGTAAAACGAAACAAGAGAAAATTTGAGGAAGATAATTAATTGAAGGGTAAATTATATATATGATAATGGAGCAACTTGTTATCAGATGTTTAATTTTGTGACAGTTACAACTTCTGATGGTCGATAAATATTTATACTTCTAAGCAAAAAGAGTTGTTTTCACTCTCTTACTTTCCAACTTATTAATGATCTATACAAATAATAATATAACTGGTAAACTCAATCATCTAAAATTGCTACATATATAGCAGCTCGCAAGATCGAATCATAATAATGGAATAAGAATTATACTACTCAATTTCCTGTTATTTGGCTAAATCCTAGTAACAAAAACTATAATGTATGAATAGTTACATAAACTCTTTTTTACTATGAACAATGTATTAATTACTACCTGAGTCGAAAGAGAGCATAGTTTTTCAAAAACGCGTTAGCTGGACTAAACATGATTCAACAGCTTATATAGAAGAACACATCGGTCCTCATAGGCAATTCTTTTTCAGCGTATAACTATTTTCATTGCATTTCTGATTGATTTGATTTTCATCATCTTATTCAAGTCGTTTAAGTAAAAGCTGAAACAACATTCTTTTTTTTTTTTCTGAAACAACATTTATTTTACCACAAAGACTTAAGTTAGATAAAAACTAGAAAAACTAAGACACTTATGAATAAGAAGAGTACTCAACGTCTATATATGTGAGCTTTGATCCAAATCCAATTTGTATTACTTGGAAAAAATCTCAGCACGCTGTTTTTTTTCCTTGCCTTGAGGTAGCTAAAGTGAGTGTATCCATGTTAACCATGAACATTGTTATGTCCTCATTTTCCAAATAGCGCCGAGACCTTACCAAATAAAGACCAAGAATCATACTGGAATAATGTTTTGCCATTCCCAACCTTGGTAATAACCAATTAAAAACATATTAGACACTGCTTTACTAAAAATACCTCCTCCATTTCAAAAGATTCAAATTTTGAAAAAAATGTTTCAAAAAATACATTTTTACCTTTTCAAAGCATTATTTAATATTAAATTGTAAAGTTCAAAAATATGTTTATTGAATTCTATTGGTTAAAAGATGTGAGAAATAATTAATTACAAAAAAATAATGGATTTATAGTCAAAATTTAATACTCCATTTGTTTCAAAAAATATTCATGTTCTAGAGTTTTCATACATTTTAATAAAAAATATTAAATTTTGATTATAAATACATTATTTTGTGATTAACTATTTTCATAATTTTAGCCAATAAATATTCAATATAACATAATTATTTTTTAAAGTTTATAATTTACCATTATTACTTACTAAAAAGTGTTTTGAATATATAAAAAAAATATCTCTTAGAAGCAATAATTTTAAAAGAACTTGAATCTTTTCTTAATGGAAGTAGTATGTTTTTTTTTAATATGTGTAAAAATTCTAAAACTTAATTTTTTTGGAACATAGGAGGTAATAATAGCATATGTACTTGATATCATAATTAAAAAGGACCATTGATAATAGCGATTCTTGTCTTCGTGTCAAAACTGTATTCACCCCCATTTTTCATCCATGTTCAGTATCATGAATTATTGTCTTAAGCACCCTACTTCTTGTGGAATTATATAATATGGATGGCTTAGCATCTGTGTTTCAAAAACGAAAAGAAAAAAAGGATGGCTTCGCATTTACATCATTATTTATCTTAATTATATTATAAGAACAAATTATTGCATAATACAATATACTTCTCCTTAGACTAACACTCCGTTTAGAAATCGCATTACATTTAATTTGACCTACTTAGCCTATGAATTGATTGGCAACACTTTGTCTTTTAATACAACAACTTAATGTGGCTTCATGATCATGTCATTATTTCAACAATTATTCTCAGAAAATCTGAACAAAAAAATTAAATTAATAACGACAGAAGAGTTTCTATTATTGTGATCAGCCAACCAATTCATTAATGTGATTTGTTTGTGTTGCGCGACTTGCAATTGCATGCGTCTTAATATGTAAGTTCATATATGTTTTGCTAAAAATAATATTATCTCCTTTTAAATTAAGTTATAAAATTTTGTTATAAAATAAGTATTGTTTTATGATTTAAATGCATTTTCACTAAATAAAATTGAACATTTAACTAATTTCTTAATTTGTATAATAAAGAAACTAATCAATATGTTCTTTTAGTGTATTATATATTATTATTAAGCATATGTCTATTTGGGTTGAATAATATTTTATTATAATATTAAAAAAATATTATATGTATTAAACATAAAATAATATATAATATTACAATATAAGTTTATATGTATTAAGCATATGTCCATTTGGGTTGATATAATAGCATATGTCCAGACGTGATCATATTAAAAATTAAATTGATTTGTGTAGACAATGAAGTTGGCCTACGCAGTTGGTTATTAATGCCTTGACAAAAAGAAAAAAAGAGTATAACTCTACTAATGTAAAAGTTTTCTTTCAAGATCACGAGTTTGAACCCAGAGGCACAACCGTCATCAGCCGTGACACCTCATACCACACATTATATATATATATATATTTCTTTCCTTAATTTTTTTTGGTTTATTGTGAACTTGTGATACACCTCACGGCATGGTTCAAATCTTTAACCCTCGAGCACATTTATATTTGACGATTTTGTATCATTAAAGGCTATATAACAAGCTCTCTGAAAGTCCTTTTTTGTAATCATACCGCGCAAAGCTTAACCTTCGGCTGTGAAAGTTTAACAAATTTGTTCTTGTTGTTCCTCTTAAACTCTTCTTCAACCAATTTTCGCATTTGATTATTAGTATATGTATTGCTAAAGATAATCTCAATAAATGGGGACCATGAAGAAAAAATACTCGAGAGAAGTGCAAATCTTATTTAAATAGTTACAAGAATGATTTAACTACATAAAAGAGTCCACACCACGACTTAAATAAGAGAACAATGGTAAATGATTTCATGAAAATTACAAAAGAAAAAAAAAGATTTTCAAGGGAAAAATCCAAAGATGAATTGAGAAGGGTAAGAAGGGGAAATGCCATGGCTGAGGAGAGGTGGAGGAGGCAGAGGAATACGGCGGTGGAGGTGTTGTTGCCAGGCAATGTGGACGGTTTCAGCCACCACTACGACGAACTCCACACCTATCCTCATAAGCTCTATACACATCTCTATTCTTTTTATCACCATGTTTCTCTTTCTTCTCTAGTAAACAACTCTCTCACTTCATCTCCTTTGTATTTATATCAGCAAACATCAGATGCATCCTCACTCCAAAAATCCAAAAGCGTTTATATTTATTTATTTCCTTTGATAGAGACTTATAAAATAGGTAATGAAAAACAGAAAATATGGATAGCATATGGTTCTAATTGCTGTTCTTTTAAAAAAAAAATATTCTTTAAATTATGCTATTAAAACTTCTTTAAAAATGAAGAAAAGTAAAAATAATTAAGCAAAAGACAAAGAAAAGATCCATTGACATTAAGGTAATAGTGCATGTCAAATGTTTTTCAACGTTCGAATCAGTAAATGAACAATAGCAAAAGAAACAACTCTCAAAACCATATGGCTCGAGATATGGATATTTGCTAAAAAAGTAAGACGAGTGTGATCGTGATAGTGATGGCGTAGCTATTGGACACACCCAAAAGACGAGCTTCTTTTCAACCCACTAAGCACGCGTTCTCTTTAAACGACCGACAGTATAGACAGATGTGTGTGCATTTGGATTATCA
The DNA here is from genome assembly GCA_905132885.1 of Moricandia moricandioides. NCBI lineage: Eukaryota > Viridiplantae > Streptophyta > Magnoliopsida > Brassicales > Brassicaceae > Moricandia > Moricandia moricandioides. The sequence goes on from CAJHQQ010000282.1 coordinate 202,999, forward strand.
CATCCTAATAATTTTTTTGTCCTTCTATTTTTATATTTACAATATCGTTTGTTTTTTTTTCTTGTCGTCCCTATTTTTTTTATAAGTTCTACATACTGATTTTAATTCGTTAAGCATACGCAACATATCTACCCAACTATAAATATATTCGATGTATCTCATTCTATGATTCGAATAAGTGAGTTGGAAAGAGATATACAACTAAGTATTTTAAATACTTCAAAGAATCATCTACATATGACACATAAGTTATGGAAGTTGGTATCAATCATTTTGAAATGTGAAGACCCTGCAAAAAATGCAACTCCAACATAATAAGTGAAAGTCAAAAGCAAAATTCAACTACATTGAATATATATATATTAAAACTCCACTTTAACTTATGATGTGTGGAACTTTAGGTAGATTGGTAAGGAAACAAGATTAGGACGCTAACATGTTTCAATTCGATTCATCTGTTATACGAAACTAACCCACGCTATTTTTCGTACACTCATATAAATATTGATCTTTGCTTTTGACCGATTTGTAGTATATGATAATATATATATCAACATCCAAAACGAGCAGAATAATAATGACATGTTTATACTTTCTTTAGTATTGTATAAACGTGTTATATATATAAACAAAACATGTGAATATGATAAAGCTTGGTTTCCTATTTACTCATGCTCTAGAAAAGCATATCTTAAAGAAACACTAAAATTTAAGATATAAATAAAGATGAGTTTAACAAAAAAAAAGGAAATTGAAAGTTGACAAAAAAAGAGAGGAAGGACTTACAAGCACAAATAATAGATTACATGTAACGAGAAAGAAATCGTAATTTAGCAGTCAATTGTTGGAAATTTTTATATGCACAGATAAAAAAAGGCAACATGTCATGGTTAGTACATGGATTAAGCTATTAACCTTCAGGTTATTGTCTGGAACGTATATGTAGTTATTAATTCTATGATGCTTCCTAACATAGTTTATGCCACTCTAGATATATTTTTCTCTTGGTTGTTTTTTTTTGAGAGATTTTTTTTTCTCTTGGTTGCTTCAAATTAGAATATAGGTAAACCTTAAATAAAAGATGCACATGGCATCTAATTAAATCTACTGGCTTTTCTTTTGTTTGTCAAGGTCATTGATTCATTTTGGTTTGCATTATGGTCACAACGGAACTACATATGGCTACGAATCAATTCAACATATTAGTATAAGAACTGGTTTAGAAACCCTGACGACTATGTGAAAGAAAAGCAGATACAAGATATATTTTAGTTAAGGCACATACAAGTTTTTATTGTTAGCAACAAACATACCCGTTTAGTAGTCTTCAACATACATGTTTTTAATTTATCGCCATAAACCACTACTTAGCTTTTCACAATCGTTCGTTCCTAGAGGATAAGAATACAATAATGACACAGTTACTAAGTCAAGCAGATCTCATCTATAGGCAAATTTATTTAGATAATGTTACAATAACAAGAGGCAGTGAGACACTGTATCACATAGGTCCATACATGCTTCAATCATTTAAACAAAAATAATGTAACAATTTTTCCCTTTGTTTTTCTTGACTAGATCTATATTTAATTTTAGAGTTTGATTTATATTATCAATATTAATATAGCATAGCATGATTATGCTTAAAGAGAATAGAAACTTCGTCTCCGTTTACAATCCAATTGATTTACAGTTTTACTCATCAAGTCATTAATCATCTTTTTTTGAAACATAAGTCATTAATCATTTATTATTATTTCAAACAATGTTTAGGAAAAGGAAGCTGTGTTAGAAAGCTCTATTGTTGAACCCAAAAGCATTACACATTCTATTACCGTACGTGTGTCGTTTTGAATTGATTGATCTACACATTTAAGCGAGTTTTGGAAAAAGTTTGGTGAAAAGGATGAAAACATCGTCCCATCTTTATGTCCCATCTATTTACTACTGATTGAGAAAATGTGAATTAGACATTCTAATATATATAGTGTTCCACCAAAAAAAAGAAGACATTCTAAGATATATATACGGTCAAATCTCTCATATACATTTTGAAATTTTTATCACAAAAAAAAATGATCAAAATAATTTTTTTTATTTTAAAAAATTAATAGTTTTAATTTTAAACCTCACTTCAAAAACTCCACACCATAACTCTAAACCATAAGTTTAAATTAATTAACCCAAAGGATATAAATGTATATTTACAACCTTTACTAAAATTTATTTTTGTTATTTTTCTCTTTAAATGTTATTTTGGGGACAAAAATTTTTTAAGTTTATTTTGGTTTTTATCTCTATATATATTATATATACTAGATAATATATGTTTTACCGTATCTAGTTTTTTTTTTTTATAATCTTCATAGCTTAGTAGTTAAATCTTGATGGATCCATTTGTTGTCCATTTAATTAATTGATTTCATTATGAGACAGGTATTTACAAAAGAGAGAAGGACCACCTTACCATTCAGCAAAGGTAATAGAAAAGAGACAAGTAGTATACATTAAAGAGTAGTACTGTAGTAGTATAGTGCCCCTTATCTTATCTTTCTAAATCAAGTTTGTTTCCCTAACATTTATGTCTGTAGATAACAATACTAATTTTGATATAATGAAACTTTTTTTTTTCATTTCAAACTTAGTTTAGAAGCAACAATAGTTTTCCAGGAATGTCTCTTTTTCATGTCAACGATTCTAACTGTGACCATAGTGACAAAGTTAGGGCCAATCAAAACATAGCAAACACAAGTACACATTGTTATTCTTGTTCATATCATAAACCATAGCGAGACCACATCACATTGCGTACACTATCTCTCCGCTACTGTCGATGTCAAGATCATCCAAGTCACTCTCTAGATCTTCCTCCATGTCCTCATCTATATCCAAGCTTCCTGTTTGTCACCATTATTGAGAACTTAAGATAAACAAGAAAACTGAAATAGTTTTTTTTTGGTTTTGTGTTGTTTTACTTCACCTGTGAGATAATGGTTAAGACTCTGAGTGCCAGCAGGAGGAACAGTTGCTTCTGCAATGATCTGCATGATCTCTTCAATGGTTTGACATGGTTGATCCGATTCATCAAACTGGCTATTCATTGTCTTATCGTTCATGAGATCTACAGGTAGATTCCTAAGAAACCATTCATGGTTCCTTATCTCAGGAATTGATATCCTCTGCAAGAAACCAACCAAGAGAATAGCTAAACAAAAAGCACATACAAAACGTAGGTTTGCAAGGTATCTATGCAACAATACCTTAGCAGGATCAGCAACGAATATTCTGGAGATCAAGTGGCCACATTCAGGAGATATGTGAACATAATCAGGAATAGAATACTGAACATTCAGGATTCTCTGTGAAAGCAACATAACATAATGTTTAGTTAGCTATATATTGGAAGAGAACATTTTTTACACGAAGAAGATTTGAAAACTATGGAAGAGAATACCTAGATCAAAAATTACGAGAAAAACATAAGACAGTAAAATAATTTCTCAAAAAAAAAAAAACATTTTATACAACTATAGTACCATGAAGGAAGAAAGCAGTTACATGTATAGTTTTTCTGAAATTCTTAGGCTCTTCAGGATCTTCAAAAGGATATGCTCCAACTAGCATAACATACAGAGTTACTCCACAAGACCAAACATCTGCAACCTGATGAGTTATGAAGCATTTGACCAATACAAACCAACAAAGTATCAAGATTGTCTCTGTTCATATACTAAATATTTTGTTTGTATAATAGTATATGGTTAGTATTTTGGAGGTACCTTGCCATCATATTCTTTCTTTAGCAAAACCTCTGGAGCTATATAAGCAGGGGTTCCAACTGTTGATTTTGGCTGTGAATGTAACACCGAGGACTGAAACAACAACAACAAGAGTTATAACTGAAGACATAATCCAGCAAATTATTCCTGAAAGATATGTTTGTGTATGTTTTGAATGAGAAAAAGATACCTTGGAATATCCAAAATCACATATCTTTAGACGAGGTGCAGAGCTACCATCTAATAACGTATTCTCTAGCTTCAAGTCTCTGTGACATACTTGCTACAACATACAAAATGAATCACATGACATGAGAGCTAGTTGTTTTTTTTCTACAGAGGATCTAAAACAGAACTTTCTCTTTCTCATTACCATTGCATGACAGTAACTAACTCCTGAAATGAGTTGCTGGAAGAAAAACCTCGCCTAGAAGGTAATAACCAATAATACATTAGTCTCATCTTATATTTAACCAATCCAAGCCAAATAATAAAAGAGAAGAAGACAAACCTCGTCTTCGCTGAAGCGGCCTGCATTGCAGATACGCTCAAAGAGTTCTCCCCCAGCTGCATATTCCATAACAATGGCCAAATGTGTTGGTGTTAATATGACCTGAAACCAAAACATGAGCATTTAACACACACATATATATATATATATATATATATAAGAGACAAGAAAATTCTCTTTGTGATTTGATTTTAAAAGAGAGACCTCTTTGAATCTAACGATATTGGGATGTCTTAATGACCTGTGGTTAATTATCTCCCTTTTTACGTTTTCATCTATCTGTAAAAAAAAACAATAGACAACATTCCAAAAAATATAAGACTTAATGAAAAATCAACAAAGAATGAAACTGATGTAACAAAATATGTTTTGATTCAAAACCATTTCATAACCATAATTAACGGTTCCTTCATTTACATAAGCCATCAAACACATACAACAAGAAAAAAAGGAAAGAAACAAAGAAACACTGACCTTCTCACCTCTCTCGATGTACTTAACAGCAACAAGCTCGTTACTTTGCTTGTCTCTCATCAATCTTGCAACTCCGAAGTTACCGGAGCCAATATCTTTAACGAGCTCGTACCTGTCGCTATCGTGCATGATCGGCAAATCCATTGGTCCACTCACTGCTGGTCTATCCATGTTTTCTTGTTGTTCCCTTTTCCTCTGCCTCTCTGCTTGTACTTGAAGCTGTCTCAAGTGAAGATCAGAGCAGGTTTCTTGGAGGTATCTAACAGAGACTCGACATTTTTACTAACTGTGCATCTGAAGAATTGAGCAAACCTGACGTGGAGGATTTTGAGCCGTTGAGGTTGAGAAAGGGTAGTAGTTGACGATGACGATCAAGTTTATGGGTGTTGGAAAAAGACTTTTTTGAGACACGTGAAGTCTCTCTATCAGCTCTTGTTAAAAAAGCAGCTCTCTGTTCTGTGTGTAAACCACACCTTGAAGGAAAGATATACAGCAAGAAAGAAGAGAGGGATAAAACAGAGTTTTCACAATTCCTGTATTGTTGGAGTCTGATTTGTCAGAAAATATGGGAGATGGTTTTCAATGACGGAACTACCCTTCTTTCCATTTTGTTGAATTTGATAAAAACATGATACATTGAACTAATTAATATAAGCTAATACAAATTTTACACACAAAAAGAAAAAATTACATAAAATTTATTATCTTTCATAACACATCCCTACTATAAGAGTGAAAAATAAAATTATTTTATGACAAAATATATATATATCACTAATGGTTACAAATATGATAGTAATAATAATAATAATCTGTTAATGAATAAAAATGTTTTATTTTAAAAGATTTCTTTCTTTCTTTTTTGTTGAATTTGGATAGTTAACCAATGGAGAAAATACAAACTTCAAATTAACAACATAATTATTTTTATATTAGTAAATTTTGTATAAAGCTAAGTTTCAAAAAAAGAAAAGTTTTGTATAAAGCTGAAGCTTAGCTGATGAGATATACATACTCGCATTAACAACCTTACATAATCATTGAAGCCGCTATTCTGGGACATTTCCCAATGTATTCTGAGGTCAATATGTCTCCTACTGTATTTTAATCTAAATTTTAGAAAATACTTTCCTCTTCGGTATATGAAAAGTATTTTTGCATTAAAAGAAGAAAATAAAATAATAAAAGGTTACCACATTTGTCGAGATATTTTGGCTATTTTGTCCGATCTCTAAAAGTAGAAGCCGATAGAGATGCATTCATCATAGGCCCATACCCCCTTAATAAATAGTGTGAATGCGTCGCCACATGACGCAATGTTTTTTTAAGTCTTATAAAAATACATTCCCGTTCATTATTATTCCGAATAATCAATTCTAGAGAGGGGAAGGTTGGTGACAGCAGAGAAGAGACTTTAACAAAACAAAAAAAAGAAGTGTTTCATTTTACTACATGATCGATCAACTATTCCAACAATACAATCGACGCAAACGTTTTAAGTTGGAATATGCTTTCTACCCAAAATCTGAACTCAATGCAAACCGTTAAAATGGAAAATTGATCTCAAACCTCGTCAAATTGTAATTTGCATGAATGTAAGATTGACCTTTAGCTATTGTAGTTATCAAGGCCAAGGTCTCTTAGTGCATCAGTTGCAGAGGCTCTGCATATCTCATTGTTGGCCTTAGCACTCCTTATCAGCTTCTCAATTCCATTGGCAAGCAGAATTTTTCTGTAATGTGTTCAATAGAAGCTAGTCTGATCAGAGTTTGTGCAATAAGTATATATTGTTGGACTTAAAAATAAATATAACTTTTTTACCTGTTCTCTGCATTTCTTACAGCAATGTTCCGTATCATGTTGCAAGCGTTTCTCTGCATTTGAGCCGCTGCTGGGAACCTCTTCATAGCTTGGATCGCCAAATCACCAGCTCCAGCTTCTATAGCACTGGCTGCGTGGTCTGGTGATCTCAGACAGATTATAGAGATTATCGACATGACCTGAACAAACCAGTATATGTCAACCACAAGGATTATGCACTCATAAAAACGTCTTTACTCTAAATGTTTTTATCTATTCTAGTGTAAACACTGCCATAGACCTGACCAGTGGACACAACAGGAAAGTCGAAATTGGCGCATAAATTCTGTGATGTAACATAATGTAGTAAGAGGGTTTACTTACCTCTTGTATAACTAGAGGATCGTCTGAAAATCGTTGTGCAAGTTTGATTAACTTGTCTAGGCCCCGCTTCTCAACTATGGTACTCTTGTTAGAGTCACTTCCTGCCAACTAGTGATTCAAGTACACATTTAGACAAACATTTCTCAGGCGTGATTACAATACTAATCTACATCAGTAATTCTAGACTTCGAAAAGCTTAAAAGTCGAAAACATACATTAATAACTCCTCTGTTACTGGGAAAATATAAACACACGCCACTGTGTAATAGTGGTGGCAAAAATAAATAAATTCTGAAATCTACAGCAGAACAATCAACAATTGAAAGGCAATCAACTATAGAGGCAGCTTGCAGAACTATGAAGATGTTCAAGACTATAGATGCCATTTGCAGAACAGTTTAAAAGCCACATACCTTAGACAACAGGGAACAGCATGTCTTAGCAGCAGTCTTGTTGCCTTGTTCACCGCAATCATCAATACATCGAAGAAGTGTGTCTATTCCACCACTTTCAGCAATAGATTTACATATTTCATCCTGTATTCGGATAGAAAAAAAATGTGCGTAAGGTATTACAACAGGAAACACAATGAGGATTTTGCAGTGACTAACCAGTTAAATATTATGAAAGAGAGACTTGTAACAGGATACTTACGTTAACAGCAATTGATTTTAACGCAATACTTGCTGAGACCAAGCTGTCTGAGCCAATCCCTGCCTGTAATGCTTCGGTAAGGGCTCTTGCAATCCCTAATTTGGCAAAAGTCCGTGCATAGCCATAAACCTAAAACATATGAAAGCAAGAACGATAAAAAAAAAAAAAACTAGTTGACTTGAGTTCTCAAAGCATGTTGAGGAATAAGTAAATAAAAGCAATAAAGATAACACCTTCTAGTTGTTTACTAAGTGCTGTAGAGATGTATATGTGCTTTTAATACGTGAGTATGATCCTACTTACTTGGGAAGCAACCACACGGTTGTCATCTGGCGTCAAAAGAACACGAATGGCATCATACAAAGCTCTAATGGTAATTTTACTCTCTCGACTCAGCACTGCCAGGATAAGTTCATCGACTTTCAGCTCCATGAATATCTCTTTCACAACTTCATTACCAGTCGCTGCAGCAGCAACAACAGCAAAACCAGCATCTAATGAATCAGAATCGGAGCTAGAATCTCTCAAGAGATAAACCACGATCCTTGGTCCAGAAGCACTCCTGAACGCCTCTGTGCTCTGAATATCTGCAATTAGATAACACATGATCAACAAAAGGAAGAATAAACACCAGGAAGACTAATCCAAGAAACATAAAGTCATACCATGGATCAAGACAGCTAAAGCTTTCAAACACGGAACAACAATGCCATTACTTCTAGAGTCTATCTTAATTTTGGAGCAAATCGAGCAAGTGAGCTCCACAGCACCATGCTTTGTAGCAATAGCAACGTTCACTGACTCTTGGCTGCTACATAGCTCGTTAAGCTTGACTAACAAACTCGAAATCTCATCCAAATCATCATCTCGTAGTAGTCCGTCTTTATCAAGCTCTTTGAGTCTATCTAAACACACAATCACTGGATTGTCCTTAACGCTACTTTCTCCTGGAACACATGTGATGATCCCTATACCACAAAACAAACAAAAGAATCATTACCCAAGCTCGAGAGGAAGGGAAAGCAAAAGAGGTTACGGACCGGAGAGATCGACGCCTTGGAGCTTGAGTGTGTGGAGAGCGTCTTCCAGAGCTTCGGAAGGTTCCATTCCTAGATCTTCCACATTTTCTCTAACGAGATCGTCGAATGCCTCTTGAGATATCGCACGGGTAGCCATTCTCCTTTGCTCCGCCGCTACGATTCGTCGGATAATATATAAAATCTCCGTTTAGATGGATCGGAGAAGAGGTTTGATTCAAAATTATGTTTGGGAGTAGAAAGGGTGCTATGAAACGGCGCCGTTTCGTCTCACACGACGCCGTTTCGTGTCAGATTTACTGCTACATTTTTTTTTTAAATTGTTTGCTAAAGAGATGAACATATTTGACCTTTTGACCAAAAAAGAGAAGAAGAGATGAATATACTTGATATGATTGCTTATGGACGGTAAAACTGCACAAGACTCATGGTTTTATATGATCTAACAAAACCTATCCACAATGAACAAACGTTTGTTTCTTCTTCACATGTTAACACAATTCATTCGTTTGTTAAAGCTTCCCCTTTGATCTCTATTCTGGTTCAAGCTCTGCAGCTGCAACATGCCTAACCCGCTGAGCAAGACGTCTCCTCCTATATATCCCCACCAAGCGCAGAATCAGGATCATGGCAATAGCACCGTATTCAAACACCGTCACTATTCTGAACCCTCCTGTAAAGAGCATCAGTCTTAGAAACAGGGTTTGGAGTCACATGAACTTCGATTCTAATCACACAATCTCAAACCAGGGTTCCAAATGATGGCATGCTCGTGAATATCAATCTTTTAAGCAAAACTTACCCGTTGGGATGAAGTTAAACTCGGAGGCAGTGTAAAGGGTACTCATCAACATCTGCAACACAGAAAGATAGATAGTTTCTCATCCTTCTATAGTACAACAGATACAAAGTTGTTAACTCCTACGACAATCACTTAACTCCTACGACAATCACAGAGATTGAGCAGAGTAATCTTGTTTTGGTCATTAGTACAGACAACGAGCAACAACAAGACTAAGTGGGTAGAGATAATAACTAAACACTAAACAAGACGGAAACCAAGGCAAACTGTTCTTAACTGCAAAGATGCGAACTTCGTTAAAATACAGATTGTTTGTATCAGGATCCATCATGTGCCACACCATTCTCTTCATTAGCAAAGGCAGCTCCTGCACCTTCTGTAAACATTTTGAACGATGGTGGTTAAGTTTTGTCAAAGCCAAACACTCAAGAGAACATGAAACAAAGCCATTTATTACCTGAACAAAACCAGTTAAACCTCCAACAAAGAGACGGTTATACCTACGGACCTTAGCAAGAACCTCCTTCACCTCTTGCTCTTGGCGCTGTTGCAAGGAAGCTTCCGGTGACAGCTTAGTGATGTGCTGAACACACATGGGACACTTGCAAGGCCTAGATACTGCAGCATAGTTCCAGTACTGCAAGATGCAACTTCCTGTATGTAACACAAAACAGTGTCCTAAATCATATAAGGCTTTCTAGGCCCAGAGGCCTTGCATCGGGCTAAGCCTTATTGTTGAGATGAAAGAGTTACCGCAATACCAATGGCCACAGTTCCCACGACACGGAACCGTAAAGGAGCTGAAACAGATCGGACAACAATCATCCTCTGGAGGCGTCTCGCTCTCTCTCTTCCTCTCTCCACCATTACCCCTTTCAATCTTCCTCTCCTCCACAGGCTCGTTCCGACGAAGAGTTTCCGTCGCCGTGGCGTTTACCTCCTGTGACACGTCGTCGTTTGTTACCTCCATTGCGCTTCTTTAGACTCTTTTCTCTCCGTTTCGTCACTTTCTTGGAAGATTCCAGTTTTTACAAATTAGATTGAATTTTCAACAGATTTATTTTCAAACCGTGTTGAGAAGCAAATGACCGATTTACCCTCGGTAGCTCGGCAAGGTAAGGGATCTATCTACAGATGAGTCATTTAACTGAAGTAGTTTTGGAAGGAAAAAAAAAGAGACATCTTTTTTTTACCGTGGTCACTTGGAATAAAGGAGGATTACATGTCGGATTCATTAAGTATGGAGAAATTGCAAACAATATTCCAAGTTATATATTATTTTCTAAAAATATAATCAATCTAAAAATATATTAATATTTAAATTTATATTTTAATAAATATTATTTAGTATTTAACAGTAAATGGACGGAATTAAATTTTTAAATGTTAATAAATATTTAGAAAAATTAATTTAATTTATTTTCTTCATAAATGTAGAATTTTTTTTTGAAAATAATCATTCCTCAATGATAAATTTGAAAAATAATATTAAACTTGTAATAAAATTGAAATTTTCTCATAAATATGAATTATTACAAGTGTTTAATTTAGGTGAATAAATGTAACTAGATCCGCATCAAATTAAAGAAAAACACCTCATTTAAACGCCAAACAGTGAATTAACTAAAAAATCTTTCTAACAATAAATTAAAAAACTATTCATACGTGTATTCAATAAGTTGACCCCAAAAAAAAATTTGGTAGTCACTAGGATTAAGCTCTTTTATGACCAATTTTTTTTTGTCACAGGAGGTTGCTGGCACGAATACTAGTGTCCTCTTCAGACATAACTTTGTAGCAGGAATAGACTGCATTGAAAGATTCAGATCTTTGAAAGCATCACGGCGAGATGCTCATCTGAGACCTCAGTTTCGCTGTATATACCCAAAGAAGAAGCCAGCTTCGCAGCCAATTGATGCTTACACTACTTGCCAAAAGAAATAAGTCATTAGCAGTATATTAATATTACTAAACTCTAAAACATGGATGGAGAAGAATCTTACACACTGTTGCTCTCCTCTGCTAACAACATCATAGAAGAAAGAATAACATCCACAGTAATCTCCTGGGAAGCAGAGATACTCTTCCCTACTTTGAGATTCTCCCACAACCTGGAAAACAAGACAAAGAAAGAAACAAAAGCCAATGTTCTTTAGACATGGAGTCAACTGCTTTTACATGTTGATTGTGAGAGAAGACCTGAAAGATGGATCGTCCACTGGGTAAGCCAGAGATTTTCTTGACGCCTCTCTTGTCGATTATTCTGGTCGCTTTCTCAAGATTCTTACCAAACAGCAAATGCAAGCTGAGTTTTTAAACAATAACACTTCAATATCCCATCTCTAAATCGCCATTACATGTCTTTTGCTTTTGATAAGTTTCAGAGTTATGTTTAAAACTAAAACCAGTATCCAAAACTGAGCAAAATCAATACTAAATTGCACAATAATAAGATTCAGTATCTGCCATATAGCACGAATAGGAAACGGGAGAACTGACATTGAGAGATGTTCTTCAGTTACTGCAAAGATTGAAGGGAAAAAGATCTCGTAAACGAGAAGAAGAAGTAATAACCGCGGATCATGAGACGGTGAAGTACCTGAGCCAGTAGATTCCATGTTGGACCAGACGGCGTCTGCGACCATAAGAGTGACGCTCATCTTTCCTCGGGGGGCTTCTGTGAGCGTCTGCTCAATTCATTCTCAGACCGTCTCCCGTTTGACGAGTATTTTTGGTTTGGTTCGGTTTGTTTAAACATCGATTGTTCAATTCATTCGGTTTGGTTCGGAAATTGGGACATTCGGTTTGCAAAATGACCAAGTTGAAGCTTGGTTTTCGCAGAACATCTGCAAAATGTTCACTATCATGTGCAGAACATGCAAACAAACAACATTTTGGTAACTGCAAAAGAAGGATCTCTGTAGAGTCCGTAAAATTATCTTATGTTTTCAGAGATTTATAATGTTTGATTAGTTGTTGACCATGGTGAATAAATTTGCTTACTGTTTCTTGCTACTGTCATCTAATAATCAACCAATAAAGAGGAACAAGAAAGCTTAAATGTCAAACAACGAGATCATAAAACAATTATAAAGATCCATTACAACACAAACTCTCAAAATCTTTTTTTGAAGGAAAAAAAAAAGCCAAATGACTTCGACAGCATAAGCAACACCGATTCTTTAACGGTACTGCAAAAAAGAAACACAAAAGCAGATCAAAACTAGTGAGACATTTGATAAAACACAAGTAAATTGTACGGAGACAAAACTAACTGCTAAATTTATTACCTTGATGAATCCAATCTCCTTGGCGTTGCTGCGGAAGCACTGTCTACAGCAGTTGAGTCCATACTTCCTAATTAGCCCATGCGAGTTTCCGCATACACGGCTACACCAATCCAATTATCAATAGTTATATTCTCTATCATCATCATCAACACAAGCAAAGTAGATAAAAATGTAATTCGTTCTACTTTACCTAAACAGTAACGTATACTCTCTAGACATAACTAGCAGAAAGGAGAAGAAAAGTCATTTATTACCAGGTGCGGGAACCAGGCCCGTACTTCTTCGGATGAGAGTTCCAGATCGCAGCAAACCCCATGGTTGTCGAATGCTCGAGAGAAGCTAGGAGACGAGGAAGAACGGCGTCAGACAACTCGATAACCCTAAGCTTCTGTAGGCGACGAGACGACACACCTAATCAATTTATATATAAAGTGCGAATCGATCTTAGACGACGTCTAGGTTAAAATATGGGCCTAATTGTACAGGCCCATTCTAATACTTTTGCGAAGTTTATAATTACAAATTGTCCAATATATTTGGAAAGTATTTGTTTTTTTTTGTTTTAGGTCAAATGTAAAAACCGTTTTCTATCCAAACTTGCATAAGTATAAATTATATCTTTGTCCAGCCCAAAATGTTCTTGTTGTAGCCCAAAATGAACAACCAATTGAACCAACTATTTTTATAATTTTTTTTTTTTTTTGAACTATAGTAACGTACGCGAGTCATTTTTCAATTCAAAAAAAAAAAAGCATTATACATGTTGACGTAAAAGTAAACAATATAGTTGTTGTTTAGTGTGTAAATTTTAAAATATTATATTTAAAATATCTACGGGTTGAAACTTATTTGGTTTCTTTTTGCTGGGAATGGCTCCCTATGGGTTGCTTGGATCACAAAATATTTAATAGGAGATCGTTTATTCTGGATTGATGATTTTTCAAATGTGGGAAGTTGGATTTGGAGAGAGCTTGTAGACCTTCGTTCCATTGCTAGACAGTTTATCACATGCACTGTTAATTCTGGCAGGAATGCCCTCTTTTGGATCGATAACTGGACTGGAATTGGCCCACTTCTTCAAGTAACGGGATCAAATGGCCCGATGGTCACCGGTGTGGCTTTGACTGCCACCGTTTATACAGCCTTAAATGAAAGTGGTTGGATAACTTCTCGCAGTAGATACCCTACTATACTACTGCTTCGGTCGTGCCTTCCAAGTCCACTTCCTTCTTTAGATTTGACTGAGGCAGACCATTTTGTTTGGAGAAACAATCCCCATGAACCACTCGCACCATTCTCTGTCTCCAATATTTGGAGGTTCCTCCATCCGTTCACAGACACAGTTACATGGTCTTCTTTGGTTTGGTTCAAACAGAGAATACCAAAACATGCGTTTGTCTGCTGGATAGCGTGTCGAGATAGGCTGCCAACAAGAAATCGTCTAAGGTCATGGGGTATGCAGATTTCTTCGGATTGTATGTTGTGTGATGATGATGTTGAAACAAGGAACCACATTTTCTTTGATTGTTCTTACGCTATGGACATTTGGAACTCATTATTCCTTCAATCATCATTTACCCCACCTCATTCTTTTGAGAATGTCTTGCAGTGGCTATTGTCCACAGTGATGAGTAAGAAGATCAAACCATTGCTTCTTTTAATCTTTCAGGCTGTGATTTATTTCCTCTGGAAAGAAAGAAATAGCAGATTACATACCTCTTCAAACAAGCCAGCACATATGATTATTAAGGAAATCCAGCTACACATTCGAGCAAGGCTTCTCGGTCTGGACCGGGAGCGATTAACCAAACATCCCACTGCGGTACCAACTATCTCGAGACCTATAAAAAAGACTTACCTTTCATTATGGTTTGAGCATTTCGAGAGATGAATGTCATTTCCTAATTATACTATTTGCTTCACATGGCTTTATTTTCTTGTATCTTTTGGGTTTTTACTTTTTTTTTCTCATTTCAACTGTGTTGTAAAGGTATTTATTTTTTTTTATTTTAAAAAAAAAAAGAAAAAAAAAGAAGGAAGAAGTTTAAAAAAAGACAGAAAAATACACAGTGATCAGGGAACAACAGTCGCATATATCTGCTTTCGTGTGAAATGATAATAATAACAATATAAGTAGACTTTAACTGATACCTCTTTATATAAATGAATTTTTATAACTTTGCATAGCTTTGTTCAAGTCTCCAAATACCAATTGGAAACTGAAATTGACTTTTCCTCTTCTCCATTTTGGCAATTCGATATTTTTTTCTTTTAAAACGATTACAATACACATAATTTTCTCCTTAGCTGTTAACATAAAAAAAAATCATAAATATTATATTTAAAATACTTTGAACCATGTCAATTGTAATTCTAAATGAGATGAAAACCAAAGTCAATTGTAATAAAAGGTTTCGAAAAACACTATTTCGAATCTATATAATTTTTTGATGATGATTGTCCAGTGCAAAACCATATTTTTTTTCTTACAGATACTGTTTTATTTATTTAATTTCCAATATGAAATTATGAATCATGTCGTTGTTAGCAAAGTTCCACTAATATATACTGAGGGGGCTGAAAATAGAATTTGTGTGGAATTTTATCATTTTACAAATTAATTTTTTTTAAGAGTTAAATAGATTTGATGAATTGATACCAAATATTTTGTAGAAAATATTATTGTCATTGATTGTGATTGATTTCATGGATCTCATGAAAACTACAAAGTCCATAAAAACTAAATTTTTTAAATAATGAAAGATTTTACATGAAATTTAAAGTTTTATAAACCAATAATAAAAAATTTAAAAATTCATAGACCGACAGTAGAATCTCTAAATTATTTAAGTTTTAATCACTAATAACCTTATGTAGAATGCATTATTTTATAACCGCTTATTAATAGGATTTCATGAAAATTCTAATAAGTTTCTAATGAATCACTACGACACCAAATTGGCGTAATTCCACATCTAATAACATCCAAAATGAACACTGGTTTATTAAATGTGATGTTTTGTGAATAGTATTTACATTAAATTTGATGTACAATTTGACATTTTGTTTGAAGATAAAAATTAAAGTATAACACTAAAACACTAAATGTAACTTCAACATCAAATTTAGTGTAATAGTTGAATTTGCCCTTGTGAAACAAAAAAAAAACTTTGAAGAAAGATATGATCAGCTTTTGATGGTAGAATTAGTCATGGACGATTGGATCCCAGTTCGGGCCATCAAACGAAATTGAAAAGCATATTGTTTTATGGATTGTATTCTTCTGATCTTTGATTTGATAAAAAATATTATAATGTATATTTTAAAAAAAAAATCCGTGGAACTTCCATTGTTACTTGTTGCTTACAGACTATTTTTGTTATTCATTCTTTGTCCTACATCAATCAATGCACCAAACGTCGAAGTTTAATTAGAAAAAAAAAGACGAATGCACGAGGCAGGACGCAAACCGTAACAAACGTTTAATATGATATTAAAGATTCTGATAAAAATCGTATACTTAAGTTGTATAAACAAATCAGAAAGCCATATAAAAAGAAGAGAACAACAACCAAAAAAAAAAATCCTAAGAGAATTATATTAGAATCAACCCAATAACGGAAAATTGGTTTCGGTTATAAGATCGAATTAAACAAAATTTTCTAAGTCATTATATTACTAAAACCAGTTTCGCCTAGCTGCTAAATCTGGAACATTCCGCTAATCCGTTTTTGAACTCTCTAGAAAATAATTGTCATTCTCAACTTTCAACGATAGGCAAGTGAAGTTTTCCTTGTTTTTTAGGATGTCGAGAATTTTCCCACGTCATTTCTTAAGTAGTTTTATTATTAAGTGGTCGTATAATACCAATAATTATATAGATAAACAAATAAAAACATTCTCTTAACCTACCAATCGTCAGCGAAATCAAATTTAATTAAGGTACATCAGACACTTAAACAGAGATATTAGTTTGTACATTTTACATATATTATATCTTTTAAAAGCGATTTGGTAATCTTCAAAAGACAAAAAAAAGCGATTGGACGAACGTTAGTATTTTTACAAGTTAAAATTTCTTTTTTTTTTTTAACATTAAGTTAGATGTTCTGCCTGCCACTTTAGAAGTCACATTATTTTGAAATATGCAGTTACTTGAGTAATGTTTTCACGCGATCATATATTTCTGCTTCTACAGAGGAAAACAACTGAATTTATTTTTATTTTATTTGTTTTGCCTTTTATCTTATTTTTTTTGTTCAAATTGTAGTTTTCCGATTAGTTTTCTGAGGTCAGGTCCAAGATCATCATTTCATTTATATCCTTTTGAACTACTATTATTCTACAAAGGTTTTGTTAAATAGCACTTCTATAAACGTTTTGTTTAATTACCCAAATATCAAAAAACGTTGCAGCTAATTATGGAACCAAATGTCAAATCAATTGAAAAGCACAGTTATGAACTATTCGTAGTTGTCTCTCCTTTCCCATTTCCAGTTAACATATGTGATTTTCTGATGTTTTTATTGTTGGAGTTGCGTTTATTCTTTTATTTATTTTTATTATATGCGTGTAGTTTACGTCTACGTCTATATTATAAGGTACAAAAACATAATATAATATGAACAATGATGCTGAAGAAAATCTGTCACACGTTGCACCTTGTTTCTAATTCTTTTGGTATGATTCCTTTACCTCGTTATCGCAAATTATTAACTTTAGTTTCTATTAATGAAAGTTTTATTCCTTTACCTAGTTTTAGCAAATTAAGAAAACGAGTTAAAACTTACAACCGTTAACTTGGACCTTCGGCTGTATACATAATTTACGTTCGTTAGAATTTAAACCCCAGGAGCTCAGCCTTCTCTCTCGGATCTTATTTGTCTGGGAGATGTCTTATAAGGATGAGGGTCTTGCTTTATCAGATCTCGGCACAACCGGATGAAATATTTTTCATAGTCTCAATTTCTTACATAAGAATATGCTCTCAAATTAAAAACAAAATATATAAAATTGATTAAAAAATGTTAATAGCGTATGAAATTTCAGATTCGACCATGATTACACCAGTCTTATGCTGGCTGTCCCTCCCTCCCCCTTGTTATTTCCCCTTTCATCTCCACTGCAATCTATATCTTCTCTTTCTTCGTGTATCTCATTAACTCTCTTGTAATTTGTTCTTTTTCTTTAATATGAAGGCCAAAAAAGTTTAATATTACAAAATAGCGTCCATGCTAACTGAAACGACAACATGAACTGAATAAAAAAGTGGTCGTTTGGCTTCTTTTTTAAAAAATACTAAAGTGGCATCGAATTGCCCAGCTATCTACCAACAAAGAAATTATATGAACAATTTATAAATCATACTAATACTCGTCTGATTTGCGATAATGTTTGGTCGTGCGCGCAATGATGGCTTTTAATTTTTTTTTAAAGTAATCATCCAAAATACACTGGGTAAATAATTTGTTTTTAGGCAAAAACTGGGTAAATAGTTCACGCAGTATAATTTTAAAGTAAGTTAATCATATCTGTTTGAACAAAACAAAGTTGAGAAATTAATAAAAATAACATAAATTAAGCACCATTTTACAAAAATACATATTATCAAAAATATATTAACATTTGGGTTTACACTTATTGTTTAGGGTTTAGTGTTAAATGGGTACGGTTGAGTTTCTGAATTTTTTATACACATTTTAAAATTTTAATTAAGTATATTTTCATGAAAAAATATTTTTTTTAAATTATTATTTATTAAATGTAAATTTGCAAAGTGATATCAAATTTGTGGTATAATTGCAAATTTCCTAAAAAGGTTTATCATATCTGATTAGCCAATTGGGTTTTTGAAGATGTGCAAAGATTTTATGCTACTGAATAAAATAGATAAACTGTGTATTGAATTATATTGGACACAGGTATTGCGTATACACTGATCTTCATACTTCATAGCCCTTTTTACGGTTGCATTTCCTAATTTTCATGAATCGTATATATATGATAATGTAACTCTATATAGTTCGCACATAAGTTCGGAGTTTATAAATAATGTTTCACATTTTCTCTTAATATATTGTTACGCGTATTATTAGCTGTCTTGCTTTAGACACCTTGAATTGATTATTTGTGTAATATTAAGATATACTGTGTATAGTTTAATTATGCATATATATTTTTTGAACAATGAATTATGCCATACATAAGGGTCGATTCTGTTGTTAATTTGACTACGTCATTTAGCTCCCCAGAGCCACCCAAACGTTTTTTGTGATTTTTTTTTAGCAGTCACAAAAGTTTATTCAGCCTCTATGGCGATTCCTGCATGCTCCTAAAAGGTTAATTATGATATAGTTTGATATTCCCTCTATTTTCTAATAGATGCTGTTTTATGATTTTGTATATAGATTTAAAAAATAACTAAACAAAAATATCATCAGTTATTTACTTAACAACAATTCATCTAATAATAAAATAGAAGATAATATATTTGATTATAAACACTAAGTGTTCATAAATTTTTCACAAAAACTCAAAACTTCAATTTAGTTTGAAACAAATAAAATTTCAATAAAACGTCAAAGTATTAAAAAACTGAGGAGTATGATATTAGCTTTTGTAGTTTCCTAGGAAATGTCTTATTTTCTTAGGGATTTAAGAAACAAACAAACTTAGCTATTCACTAAAAAAACTTTGGCTGAGGTCTAAGAGCACCTCCAAAGCTTTAGAATCTATGATGGGGTTACTAACCAAATAAAACTAATATTTTAGTAAATTTTAATTATGTAATTAAATTTTAATGTTTAAAATAAAGTTAAACTAGTCATATATTAACATGTGTCATTATAGTATACAAAGATTTTCTAAGAAGTTACAATTTGAGAAACTTTTGCTATCTCTTTCTTAATTTTATAATTTTTTCTTTTCTTTAATTACTTAGATATTTACTAAGAGTATGTTTATTGGGGGCTCTTAGTGGGTTTCTTAGCGGGTGGGATCCACTAATTCTCCCAAACAACATTCCTTAAATCCCCTAAATAAAGAACCCATTTGCCAAGTCCCTAACACTATTCGCGGGCCCCATTGACACGTGGCAGCCCGCGATTGGTGTTTTTAATTTTTTTTTTTAAAAAAAAAACAAAAAACAAAAAAGACAAGGACATGCTCTAAGAAACTATAGTTGGAGGTAGTCCAACATTGTGCTTCAGGTACGGAGTGTTTTCTTGGGCTTTCGATATTATTATGCCGAAATTTGGCCAGCGAACTCATAAACAAGAGGCAGCTGGTGAAGCCAGGAACTGTGTATGTAACCTATTTAAAACATTTACCTATTTCAGTACACCCTCACTTAAGTTGTATATGCTTTCTTGCCTATTTTTGTTAGCATTCCATTTTGCTTCTTCTTTTTTTTTTTTGAATCTCACAAGTGAGTTATGTCAACCCATGCATATGGGATCATCTCCATTGTTTTGCTATTTTTTCTTTAGAAGAATCCTATATTAAAATGAAGTTTATTTTGTTATATTCTTTTGGGATAACATTCCTCAAAATAATATATATATATATATATATATATATATTAGAAGAAAAACTAGAAATAGATTATAGTAGTTTTAGTATGAATATAGTTAAAATAACAATAGATTATAGATGCGCTGAATAACTAAAATGTTTTTAACTCCTGTATATAAGAAAATTTTGTTATCATTTTCCTATAATAATGCAGTCGTTAGAAATAGACTGCAGAAGTAAATCTACAGAAGATAGTAAATACAAACTTTTAGCAAAAAAAAAAGAGAATAAATTAACACAATTTTTGCAACCTTTTTAGTAGTTTTTGATAGGAACTAAATGTGAATTATCTAATTAATAAAATTATATTTGTGTAGCATTTTTTATTTTATTAGTGTAGCATTTAATTAGTTTTTGGTATAATAGTTCAACGGGTGTCACAAATTTTGATTTAATAACGTAGCCAAGCCACAAAAAGATTATACAATTAAGTGTCACATTCAACAACCATGTCTATGATTCTCCACTTCACATATCTCTCCCTTGATTCTCCTTCTCCAACACATAAACCCTTCTTTTCCTGCAAAATTACTTTCCATGGAGCTTGACAACTTAAGCAACAGAAGAGCTCGATTCTTACTTTCATAATAACTTAATACAACGTAAAAAGTTGAATAAAAAACAACACTGTACATATTTCTATATTTTTGGTAATGTCTAGGAGTAAGTATTCCAAACAGAATCATTTGTCTTATCTAGAAGTTATAGGCAACTACCTACTTTCAATTGATGAACAAAGAGCACATACAATTCCCCTCCCTTAGACCCAGTTTACTTTTCGATTATTGGTAGTTATGTAAAGTATGAAATTGATTAATACGTTATATTTTTATTCATACTTTAAGATAAGATACACATATATTTTATCAATAAATAGGAATATACTGAGGATGTGCATAATATTATTGAAAAAAAACCTACTAAAATAAAATAAGTATTTGATATATCATTGGCAGGTTATATTAAGTGAATATTTGAAGGTATCATCTGCAGTTTTTTTTTAAATATGGACCAATAATTGCTAATCTTATTTAATCAAATATTCAACATTAAACTCAATGGATCAGCGCAACTGGCGAGCATATTATGATTCGACCGTAAAACTCTTTGATTGAATAGTATGCTCGTCTCCTTATTAGTTGAAAGCTTCTGTAAAATGTAAACCTAAAGCTAAATAATATATAATCTACTCTGAAGTCGAAAAATCTAGTGAGCTTTCCATTTTTTTTCATCCCAAAATTCTATTAAAAACACATCATATATACTATGAGTACCTTCTAAATAATGTTTTCTGCATCATTTATCATGCCGGACATCAAAATAATTCAGATATATCATCCAGCTATATATATTTTTTGTAAACTTGAAAATGATGTGTTAAACAAATATGTAAAAATGTATTAATTTAATCGAAAATGCATTGGGTCATAAACGAGAAACGACAAAAATATGTTTTGAAGACCAAGTTGTATAGAGCCCAACATTTAGCTGTCCATATATAAGGATATCCCGGACTTGGTTATTAATAAATTAGTTTAGAGAGATAATTGTAATTTGTGACATAAGAGCATGATTAACCGGGGTCTCTTAAGGTGAGGTTATTAGCTTTTCTAAGAGACGTATCTTAACTTTTAACTAAGAAAACCTAAGAACCGTCTCTTAAATAAGAACTATAAGAGCCGTCTCTTAGCGGGAAAAATGTAAAAAAAAATAAAAATTAAAAAGATAAATTTTACGTTAAGAACCCCACCTTAAGAGATTCAGGTTAATCATGACTGTGTTGACATTTATCCACTCTCTCTTATGTTATATATACATTCCCAAGTTCTCTTTCTCATTCCCTCACTTCTCACAAGACTTTTCCCAAAAAAAAAAAAAACTAACCGATCTTCTTGATTAAGAATAATCCTAATTAAGACACTTAAGTTAATAACAAAAATAAAAATGGAAGCTATGGGAGAATGGAGCAACAACCTCGGAGGAATGTACACCTATGCAACCGAAGAAACCGATTTCATGAACCAGCTCCTTGCTTCCTACGATCATCCTAGCACCGGCTCATCCTCTGGCACATCCGGTGAAGACCACCAGGGCTTGTATTGGAGCCTTGGTTCTAATCACAACCACCTTACCCTCATGCCTGAAGCCAGTAGCTTCGGTTTCTCTGGAGAGAGCAGCGGATACTACGCTGTGGTTCCACCCGTGGTTCAAGAGAATAACAATGGGTCAATGAGCTTTAGGATGGAAGACGTGACCATCAACACCAACTCATATCTTGTTGGTGAGTTGACAAGTGAATGTGACGTTGATAAATACTCATCTGGAAAGACTCTTTTACCCTTGGAAACTGTCGTGGAGAACCACGATGACGAGGAGAGTATGTTGCAATCCGAGACTACTTCTGACCATCAGAGATCTCTCGCCGGTTCTAAGAAGAGATCACGTGCGACATCCACTGATGTAAGTTTTACTGGTCTAAGGTTCCTAACTAGTATTTCAAAAAAAAAAGGTTCCTAACTAGTTACAAAATTAGAGGGTTAAGTTTTTTTTTGAATAGAAATTTAGAGGGTTAAAGTTAATGGAACTTATCTATTTGATTGCATGGAAATGTTTCCATTTACCTTAAAAATATTCCACCAAAGCTAATTTTCCATAAAATTAGATATATGATAGTGACATGGTTTGTGGACTAATATTGTAAAACGATTTTGCGATGGATTCAGAAAAACAAGAGAGCAAAAGTTGGTAAGAGGGGACAAAAAAGCATAGAGATGACTTGTGATAACAACAATGAGGAAGAAGGAGAGAAGATGAAGAGAAGAAAGAGTGGGGCTATGATGAGTAGACAGAACTCATCAACCACCACTTTCTGTTCGGAGGAAGAATCACACTCCGCTTCTCAAGACGTTGGAGGAGAAGAGGAAGAAGCTCTCAACCTCAACGGCAAGACAAGGGCCAGTCGTGGTGCTGCCACCGACCCTCAAAGCCTATACGCAAGGGTAAATAAATATTTTTTATTTTGATAAAAGTCAAATTTTAGTTTTTTTTTTTAAATTATGTTTTCTTTTTGTTTGGTGAAATACAAAACGTGACTAAATCCTAATCTTTCTTTGGTCGTGCAGAAAAGAAGAGAAAGGATTAACGAGAGATTAAGGATTTTGCAAAACCTCGTCCCTAATGGAACAAAGGTAAAAAAAAATCATGCAAATGATTAACACATGCAGATGGTTTTTTTTTTTGTGATGCAAATATATATATATATATGAATCTTCGCATGCAAACGTCAATAAAACTCTAAGCAGCTAGCTTCAATTTATGTAACAGGTTGATATCAGTACAATGCTTGAGGAAGCAGTTCATTACGTCAAATTTTTGCAGCTTCAAATTAAGGTATGGAAGATTTTGATTTTAAGGTTTTACGTGTACATTCATGTGTTACATGAAAATGATCCTTTAAAAAAAAAATGATTTATGCAGTTATTAAGCTCTGATGATCAATGGATGTATGCGCCGATTGCTTTCAACGGAATGGACATTGGCCTTAACTTACCGAGATGATACACGGATCTTTTGATTTTAGTCGGAGTTTTTTTAATATATAAGCCAAAAATGTAATATTGTAATCATTTTTAATATTCTCCGCCTTTGAACGAGTGCGATTATATTTCTCGTACGATGTTCAGTGTGAGAGAAATGGAGAGTCACATTCGATTTTTCTATATTACATTCTAATTTTATATTCCTTTTTTTTTTCAATAAACATTTGAGCCATTATTCTAAATTTTTAGATGTTGATGTTTCTTGGTAGCTGACTCTATATCATAATCAATTCATTCTGGCTGTCATCATTATAATTTTACAGTATAGTTTAAGCATATGATTCAACATATAACCACCATTTATACAACGGTGTTGTCTCATAGATAATAACTGTATAATAATAAAAAAAAACACTAACAAATAGATAAAGATATAATCTTAAAAAATTATTGCACAAAAATAATTTTAAAGAGAAAAATAATTAATATAAATTTTGTAAATATACGTTTATACTCTCACAGTTAATTAATCTAGATAAAAATTTTAAAATTATTATTTGAGTAATTGCCCAAATAGATATAATAAACTAATTTTTGTTTGAGCAAAAAGAAGAGAAAAAATAACCAGAGTGATATATAAAGGAAAATTGCACCTAATAATTAACAAACTAACCAAAAAACTTATTCTCTATCCTCTTTTTCATTCTATTTCTTTCTACTCTTCCTCTCTAAAAAGTTAATTATGTGTTTGTGTTATTTCACAAATAAACCATGATATATAAAAGGAAACCGAAGTTAGGTAATCTTCGACTTTTTTTTTTGGCAACCTGTAATATTATGAATATGTGCTAATAAGTAATAACTCTTCAAACTTGCTTTTCTGCAACAAGAAAGTAACTAAATATTTTTTATACTTGAATACAATGTGCAATTAGAAAAAGGCATGTTTCATACTTCATGCTGGAAATTAATGTATAAGATTTGATATTCAGGCAATTTTCTAATATCCATTTTTATCATTTATAGTTGAATTCACCCGAGAGAAAATATATAATGGAAGATGCTTTCCCCCATAAATAAAACAGGAACCTACTTTACAGAACTAGTTGTGTTCGGAAAGTAAAAATGCTCATAAAGATCGTTTGCAACAGGGACATGACGAATTAGCCGCTATGGACATGACTTAGCAGTAGATTGTTAGGATAAAATTACAGCCAAATATATGGTACGGTGTTGTGTAGCATATTCATGAAGAACTTCGGTCGCAACATGTTTCATTCTCACACGTATTCATGAAGAAGACCAGTTCATAGTTCATGTATAGTTTAATACTTTTTAGCAAAAAAAAAAAAATGTATAGTTTAATACTTCTTACAATGGAATATTTCAATACTACTGGTTCTACGCATTTGAGTTCTACATTCTGATTTTTTTATTAAATATAAAATTTTCCATGCAATAGATGTGTGTTAGACCCTCATATATATAAAAATAACAACTATTCCTTAAACATTTTTTAAAAAATGCAAATATTCCCTAACGGAATGAATAAGGTTTTCAGATTTAATATCCCACTAGCTTTTGACCCGCGCATCCGCGCGGATGTTATTTTTATGAATGTCAAGTATTTTAAGCAATTTATTTGATATAAATGTATATATGAATGAAACTTAATATTCGATATCTGTTATCCGATTTGGGATCCCCTCCGCTTCAAAAAACGGATATTCAGGGATACTGATAGTGATTTTACGGATTCGACTGATCCAAGTACGAATTCGGATAGTAAAATTTAGGTCTGAATATCCGGATCTGGATATTAAATATTTAAAATTTAATTAGATTTATCAATGTATTTTATATATACTTTTATATAAAATAACTAAAATTTTAATTTTAAATTTGAATGCTTTTAAAGTTTTTTAAAATAATAATTTTAAATAGACTAATATAGATGGTTAATATTTAGGTTTTTAATTAAAGAACATGTACAAATATCCGCGTGTATTCGGATTTTAATCCGAATATCCTAACCCTGAATATCCAGATCCGGATAACAATTTTACGAATCCGACGAATGCATATCCGAATCTATATATCCTAAAATACCTTAGAATTTCGATCTGTCCTAGACATAACTGTATATATGTATTATATGGTGATTAAAATTTATAAATTACATAAATTATTCTTATTAGATATATCGTACAAATGAATAATACATTGTATTTGTTTGTATATAGAACCATTTATATAAATATTAGTATGTATTTTAGTTACTAAATTGTTATGGAAAATTACATGATTTTGTTATTGTAAATGAATAAGTTCAAATTATATCAAAAATTATTGATATTTTTAGCTTTTTTATAGTTCAAATATAGTTGGTTAGCTTATATTAATATGAATAAAAAATAAAACTAATTTAATTATATATATATATCTATATATATATATATATAAATACATATACATTTTTTTATGAAATCTTCAATTTCAATGATAAATGTTGTTAATGGGTTTAGCCCAAATTTTTTTTTTCTTGTTAATAATCAATGTTTAGATGTTTGGATGCAATGATAATATCAGTGACATTTCTTGTAAATATTAGGTAAAATCAAGTGTTATTTCTTATTTGTACTTCAATTTTAATAGATTGGATATCCCCAAATTTTTTTAAAAAAATAGAACAGCATATCCCTTTTCCACTCTATAATATTATCAGCAATCAATCTTATTCAGGCAATCAATATCTGATACTTGATTTTTAACTATACTTTAGTTCATATTCTTAAGAAATAATACAACTGTTTTATTTATTTCAACTATATATTAGAACTATTTTTACAGCTTTGAAAAGTAACTGCGACTTCTTAATTAATTTGTACTAGGTTTTGACCTGCGCGTCCGCACGGGTGTTATTTTTATAAATGTCAAATATTTTAAGTAAATTGTTTGATATAACTGTAAATATAACTAAAACTTAATATTCGATATCTGTTATCCGATCCGGAATCTCATCCGTTTCGCAAAATTCGGAAATCTTGATAGTGATTTACGTATTTGACTGATTCATGTACAAATTCGGATAGTAAAATTTAAGTTTAGATATTCGGATCCAAATATTAAATATTTAAAATTTAATATAGTTATCTATGTATATTGTATATAGTTTTATATAAAATAAGTAAATTTTTAATTTTATTAAATTTCAATGATTTTTAAGTTTTTTAAAAAAATTATTTTAAATATATTAAATAGATAGTTAATAGTTAGTCTGAATATTCGTGTATATTCGGATTTTAGTCTGAATATCCCAACTCTGAATATCCGGATCCAGATAACAATTTTACGAATTCGACGAATGCATATCCAAATCCGTATATCTTAAAATACCTCGGATATTCGATACGCCCTAGACCTAACTGTGTATATATTATATGGTGATTAAAATTTTAAATTTATAAATTACCTAAGTTATTTTTATTAGATATATATCGTACAAATGAACAATACATTGTATTTGTTTGTATATATAACCATTTATAATAAATATTAGTATGTATTTTAGTCACTAAATTGTTATGAAAAGTTACATGATTTTGTTATTATAAATGAATAAGTTCAGATTATTATCAAAAATTATTAACATTATTATCTTTTTATAGTTCAAATATAGTTGTGTAACTTATATGAATATGAATAAAAAAATAAAATTAATTTAATGCTATATATATTTATAATTATGTTTTTATTATAAAAATTTGGATAACACATATTATAAAGTCTTGAATTTCAATGAAAAAAGTTGTTAATGGGTTTAGCCTTTTTTTTTTTGTTAAGAATTATTTTTTAGATGTTTGGATGCAAGGATAATATTATTGGAATTCTTTGTAAATATTAGGTAAAATCAAGAGTTGTTTCTTATTTGTAATTCAGTTTTAGTAGATTAGATAATGAATTTTCTGTAAGTTCCTTATCACTTACTTATATATACTCCTTCTGTTCTGTTTTAAGTGACGCGTTAGAATTTTTTACACAAATTTAAGAAACTAACACAATACCTATTCTAATCTTTTTGTACTTATTAATTTACTCAACACCATTAATACGATAGCTCATAACAGAAAGGTTAAAAAAGTTATTTATTGTCACCTTTTACCTAAATTTCTGGAAAGAACAAGTATATTAAAACAAAATAAAAATTCTAAAATGTCAACTAAAAAGAAAGGAGTATTTCGTAATTTATTCATAGAAATATCTATATTTTAAATATATATATTGATTCTGGTAGAATTAGACTTGTTAAAGAAAAATATAAATTAACAAAAACTAAGTTCATAAAAAAAAATTCGAAGTTTATATGGTTGTAAGAAAACATTACAAAACGATTAAACTATTTGAAAGGGAGGTCAACTCATATTATAATATAGCCTCTCTTCTCCATTCAGAAAACATATGTCGCAAGTGAAGTTATGTATAATAAGTTGTGTAATTGTCTTTATCATAAAAGTTGTAAATTTGAAATTGATAGCTATTAAAGTAGAATTTGACTTTGGATGTTGGTCACTTCATAAATCATAAACTATCCATATCAATTGACTTTGGTTCGTGTTATACTTTTATAAAAACATTCAACAGGTTCATAGTATATAATATTTATAGTTGAAATTTTTCTTTTGATGTTAACAGCTACATAAAATTGTTATTCTGTTTTGAATTCAAATGTTATTTTAAAACCTTTATATTACAAATTCTATATATCATTACATATATTTAGTAAGAACAAGTCAGTCTTTTTCTCATATCCTACAGTTTGATTATTTAAGAATGTAAATAGTAATTAGAATTATATAAAGATCGGTTGATCATATCATATATTCCTGTAAGTTGTATTATTTGTTATTATCTTGTAATTTGACACCAAAGCCACAACAACGACTGTTTCTCCTTCTGTACTCTCTCCTTTATGTTTTTTTTCCATCCAAATCCTACATATTTTTAAAAATCCAGAATAGCTATAACAATTACACGAATCAATCTAATAGTTTATTTAAATGACAGCTACTAAAAAGCATTTCAGAATTAAAAGAAATTGTTCGATAATAATCTATGTAATCTTTATGTTTCTGCTTTCTTCTTAGTATACATATTTTAAAATTGATGTGTTGCATGATTTATAAATGTGCATACAAAAAAAAGATACCAAACTGTACACACGCACTAAATAAATATTTATCGGGCCAATTTTAAAGAATAAAATTCTTTGGATCAGATGCAGAGTCCACGGACGTACCAATTCGATTCGTGGACCATGAGTCCTACGCTACTACTAGATCTTTCTGTGTTATAAGCCCACATCTCACTTTGGGCCCAAACATTATTTCTCCCCGTAACAACTTGTCATTAGTATACGGTGTACCGTACACCGAGAACACCTGATCCCAACCGCCTCGCGAACAAAGCCGCACACGGAATCTTTAACTGATCAGCAACAAATCGCCAAACCAACTACCCTTACGAGCAAGGGCATAACCGTCATATCACATCAACTTCCCGCTTCTTTCACTCTTCACCATCTCCACACTCACTCCCCGAGACGAAGATACAGAGAGAGAGAAGATGAGGTTTATCATCACTTGCTTCGTCATCGGTCTCAGCGTCTACATCGCGTATCACGGCTTCGAATACGACCACGGCTTCCTCCGTCTAACGAAACGCTCTCCGAGAAACCGTACCGGCGTCAAGGTCCCTGAGAAATCTCCCTTCGACAACGACGACGATCTCATGATGTCCTTCTACATGGAAGATTCCGATCATCAATCGTACTCGCTCCACTACGATTTCTACCAAGACTCTTGCCCCACCGCCGAGCGAATCATCACCAAAGGCATCAGAGACTTCTACGACGCTAAGCCTAGCATCGCTCCGTCTCTAATCCGTCTCCTCTTTCACGATTGCTTCATCGAGGTACAGATTGAGATTGATAATCTTCGATTTGACTAATTACGATTAGATCTATGGAAGATTGTTTGCGATGTGTAGATTCGATAGATAAGGAGATTGTATTGGTTATTATAGGGATGTGATGCTTCAGTGTTACTAGACGTAGATGAATCTCTTACTTCTGAGAAAGAAGCGTCGCCGAATCAGTCTTTGAAAGGTTTTGATGTGATTGAATCAATCAAGTCTGAGCTAGAGAATGTGTGTCCTGGAGTTGTTTCCTGTGCAGACGTTCTTGTTTTGGCTGCTAGAGAAGCCGTTCTTATGGTGAATCTTCATACCTCTGTTTTTGGTTTTGTACATGCTCATGTATATGTAACTCTGAATCAATCTCTTTGGAAACTCTTTAAGGCTGGTGGTCCGTTTTATCCGCTGGAGACTGGAAGGAAAGATAGTGTAGTTGCCTTTAAGGATATTGCAGAACGTGAGCTTCCTTCACCACAAGCTACTATCTCTGTGATTCTTGCAAGGTTTGCTTCTAGAGGATTCAACGAGAGAGAAACCGTCAGTTTATTTGGTATCAACATCTCTCTCCCTGCTTTTGCTATATCTAGTTGTATTGTGTATCTCTTTGTGACCACTTCTAATGCAGGAGCACACAGCATAGGCGTTACGCACTGCACATTCTTTGAAGACAGGCTATACAACTTCTCAGGAACGGGGAAGCCTGACCCTGAACTCGATACAGGGCTCCAGCAAGAACTGAAAACCAAGTGCCCCTTCTCTGCCTCGGCGCCATCCCCTGGCACTGGGGTAGGACCGTCCATGCCTGCATCAGACTACGGTAGCATGAGCTCGGCAAGCGGGAACGATGAAGTGATAGACTTGAGCTACAACAACGAAGGAGGTGAGGAGAATTTTGGAACACGCTACTACAGGAGACTGATGCAGAAGAAAGGGTTGATGTATGCTGATCAGCAACTAACGGGAAGAGAAGAGACAGAGATGTGGGTGAGAGCATACGCTTCTGATACACAGTTGTTCCGACGTGACTTTGCCATGTCCATGATGAAGCTATCAAATTATCATGTCTTGACTGGTCCTCTAGGTCAAGTCAGAACCACCTGCTCCAAGGTCCTCCCAAAGAACTGAACCATTTGATTCTCTCTCTCTCTTTCCATCTTACAGTTTTATATCTTCAGGATTCAACTATGAGTTTGTGACAGTCATTGTATATATCCAACAGCACCATTTACAGTGGTTTGACAGTGCAATATGATTGTATATTGTTCAAACGAAAACTTGTATAACAGGCCCTTTTATATACTCAAATGTTTTTCGAATAGGTTAGAAATTTAAATAGGCCTTTTAATTTTGGCCCATATATATTAAGGTCACCAATTTCTAGACTTGCCTTGCCCTATTAATCAGGTCATTCATCAACTTCCTTGTCCAACAAGAAAGCCTTTCTCTGGTTTTGATAAGCTGATACTCGCGGGAAATAACAAATAGGAAATGTAATTGACAAGTTGATCATCATGGAGTGAAACCAAAAAACCTTCAGAGAATCTAAATGTTTTCATGGAAGGTGGTCTCATTCTTGCATGGAAATAACTACTTAAATGTAAGTCATCCACCAGTTTAAGCTTGGAGGTAACTATTGGGTCAGCGTCGGGCAGTTAAGAGTTGTATTTAATGCTTAATCACCAAAAGTGACCTGATCTAGTTTACCATGATGATGATATAAAACACAATGATGAAATGAAATTAAATTTGGAAAGTCATCTAGTTTACCAGATATCATAATGTCATTCTTGTTATGAAGTTTATGAAAAAGACTTTAATGCCTAAAATTTATAGACTATTGAATTGTATTCTAAAATTACATTATCAAGGAACATTTTAATATACAAAACAAAGTTATATTTCTTTTATCATCCACACTTAGAGAAAATGTTTGATTCCTATACAGCTTAAATTACAAAAAAAATCCACACCTGAACTAGTAACATTTTTGATTCCTATACAGCTTAAATATCTTGTTATCAAGTTAAAACTCTCTACCCACGCAAAAAAAAAAAAGAAGAAGAAGATTAAAACTCTACAACTCTTGGAAAACACACACAAATGTGAAAAAAGCGAAGAGAACAACACATGGTAGGAGGGGAACATCGAAGTCGGGAGAGCATAGGAAATATCAGCAAAGGGATCAGAAGGTGACACATTTAAGAGAGCCTAAAATGTGTAGTTATTTGGTCGAAGTGCGTGTTCCTGCACGTGCGCACATGTGTGAATTTGCTGAACCTTTATTTTACGTGCTCGCCCACATGCATGCCTGATTTTGCTAGCTATTTTAGAATTTCCTCAAGTTATATATCAACCAACAAATCTCTCTTTTTTTGGTTCTTATTTTCTTAAGATATTTAAACTTACATGGCATGTGTGCCCAACATAGATATCACTTCAAAACACTGTATTCTTATCGTTTACATTACAAGAAAAATGTCTGAGAATTTAATCTGATGATAATAAGATTATATATACAAAAACTTCTCTGGTAAACAGTTTTTTACTTACATATATTACTCTCTCTCAAAGCTTAATCATAGTATAATGACACCAGTATCCCGTTATCCCAGTTATAGAGAGTGCCAAATTACACGAAAAGGAACATAAAAGTGAAATAATTAAGAGTTTTTAGGTTAAGAATTAAATTAGCTAGTACGAAAAGTAATAAAAAAAATAAAAAACAAAATGTGAGGGCATGTGAGATAGTCAATAGACCGGTCGGATCTTCTTTGTCACCACTTGTCTGTCGAAGTCGCTTTGACCCATGCACCATCTAATTGCTCCCACTAATACTAAAAAAACATAACATATACAAATACCACTTATAAACATAATAATGTATGATTAATGTGGCATTTATCTCTGCTAGTCTACTTTTGGGAGAATATGTCACGTGCAAACTTTCTATTAGTATGACATTTTTAATAATTCAAGAAATGAATTTTCACTTTAGCTAGTTAGATATACGTCGCTCATTTATTTTTTGATGTAGCTGAAATTTATAAATAAACAGGTTCAGTTTTATAAAGTCCGGAACCTTGTGTTCAAGTGTTAAAGGGATTGGTTTAGGACACGTTTGATGCCGGAAAAAACAGGTTCGATTTTATATTTTGGATCAAATGAAAAATGTCTAACCACGGACGTTGCATGTCATTCCCATGTTACATACTGGCTCTGTACGAAAAGAGTAACAAAGTATAATAAAATTTATTTATACAATTTTGAATCGAGTTCACATGGTGCGACCTTGCAAAAGGTTGAGTGTGCCTAATTAACGCCGACTTATATATCCATTAGATTTTGTAAATGTTATTTCGTCCATATATGTTGCTCTAATAACGACAAAACAATAGCCAAAAAGTTATTAGACCAACCTAAGGTTTGAAAATTAATAAGCAGAAGAAGTAGGAGACGATGGTAATATGTTAAAATAAGATAACTCCGTATAAGACCAATAACCTGATTAAAAATTAAATAAAGAGATAGAAAGATAAATACATATACATGCATGTGTATAAATTAAGTAGATTCTTCACCCGTTGTTTTTTGTTCTCTCTAAACCTTCCTCGCCAACACTATATCTTTCTTGTCACAGGAGTTCAATCTCAAGAACGAAAAGAAGAAGAAAATGTTGGGTTCGTCGGAATGGAGTAGTGGATGCGAGTCAGGATGGACTCTGTACTTAGACCATTCTGTTTCTTCTTCTCAAAGCCTTCTTGTTTCCGAGACTCCAATGGGTTTGATAGCAGAAGCAAATATTCATGGAGCCAAGATGATTATGTGCATCAAGAAGAAGAGGAAGATTTGTCAATGATTTCAGATGCATCTTCTGGTCCAAGGAATATTTATGAGCTGGAAGGTTCTGTCAAAAGCTTAAACAATGTTGGTCCTAAGATACATAGCAAGAGAGAAAAGGAAAGAAGATATTATGAGAAAATGAACTCTATGCTTGATGACACTGCTAGTTCTCATGTAAGTCTTTTTTTTTCCTAAGAAAATTTGTAAACCCATGTGAAATAATAGTCCATTAGTATCACTCTTTCCTCCAAGGATGAAGATTAATCTACATTTTTGTAATATATATATATATTAACTCCAGGATTATTTTGGCCTTAGTACTTATAAAAACAAAGATTTATATGTATGGTCTTGATTTTTACCTTCCTATTTGTATATTTCTTGTAGATGTTGCAGAAAAGTGTGGGTGGTGGTAATAAGATAGAGCAAACCTTTCAAGAAAGTACATTGGATTATTCACAAGGCTTCTCGGCAACTCACTTTCAGGTTTCTCTCTCTCTGTCTCTCTTCACTCAGAGAGATTCTGTTTGAGCACACGTGACTTGTCTCAAGAGACTCACTACATGTGTTTGTTTGTTTAAACAAGTAGAACAAAACAGCATTCCAAGAACAGTATGGTTATTTGCATACGAAAATTCTAAATAACCGTTTAGGTAATATATATATACTTGTTTACTATTTACTCTTATGAAGTGTATATACTCCAATCTTACTAAAACGTTATCCTTGTTTACTCTTTTTCTCTTGTGAAGCTTTTATGGATTCAAGTAATGATTAAAGTGAATCTTATTAGTCCTTACGAAGAAAGAAGTGCTATAAAAGAAACCCATAAAAGTGAAGGGATCGGATCGACTAAAGATAGACTCTCAAAATGGATCTGAATCTTTTATCTTTGTGATTTGTAATTTCGTCACAAACGAGTTTTTTTTTTTTGCCTTGTAGCCGCCTTTTGTAACTTTTTTGTTTTCAACACGCCAATTGCAATTTTTTTGTCAGTGTAATGTAGCAGTATTTTCCCCTTTTTACTGCGAGGATCATTTTAACTCAAATAAACAATAACTAACAGTACAAAATATAGATAGATTATTAACTTAGTAGCTTATATTATGAAGCATAAATATTGATAACACCAGGTCATGTTGAGTGTACAGTAACAATGTAATAGATTAGTGTCAAGAAAGAAAGACGTGGGAACAAACGTCCAGGAAGTCGATGTATAGGTGGGACACATGGCGCAGGCTAATGTACTTTCGTCCCATAGTGAGCTAGCTGCTGCATAATCAATTACCTTTGTTCTCGAGTCATAGTTATATTACTATGTTTTATCTAAATTTGAAGAACCTTTATAAAACATAAATAAATAGCTTAAGGAAAAAATAAACTTAAATCTCTTCAAAAAAACACAACCGAATCTTGTTCTCTGCTCGTTGTTATGCATCCCTCTTTGAAACAACTATAAGACTCGACCAGGTGATTGTGGTCGAGTGGTAAGGAGACGGGACTGGGACGCCAACACGTTTCAGATTCGATCCACCTGCTGCGCGAAACTAAATCATAATTATTTTGATCACCTTACACGGATATGGGCCCATGCTTTAGGGCCCATTTGAATACCCGGAGAGAGGGTCTATCCGTGAGCTGCACCTCCCCTTGGGGATTAGTCTGGGCCTCTCCATGGGCCTGGGATACCCCCAGGTTAATCAAAAAAAAAAAGAAAAAACAACTATAAGACTCGAAGAGTTATAAATTCGATCGGCGAAAAACTTATTCTTATTAAATGACGTAGTGGCTCAGTGGTTGAGTTACAGTGACATTGCGACTTGGTCCTAGATTCAATTCTATAAATGCAAAATATTTTAGTAAAAAAAATAAAAACTAATTCTGAAGAGCTTTGCGGTTTTACCTTTCTAAGGACATCATTATCCCTATAACATTTAATGGGATTCTTAATTTTTTTTTTTTTTTTTTGCAACTTAAAAAAGAATATTAAAAAAGAACCAATCGCAGGTCGACACGTGTCAGTAGGGCCCGCGAACAATGTAGGAAACTCTCTAAAACCAATTCTTATTTAATAGTTTTTAAGAAGCGGTTCTTACATTGTTCATAGACCCCACATATCAGTGGAGCCTGCAAACAGTGCAAGAACCTCTCCTAAAAAACTCTGATAATCATGCTCTAAGATTCAGTTATTGTTAAGAGTTCTGAGTGAGTTTGGAAGTGCCAAGCGGCACAAGATTGATTGGGCCTGATTGCATTATGGTTCATCTGAACTTGACCCAAGCTATAATCATGAAAAGTACACAATTCAACATCATTGTAGAATATTTTGGGATTTTTTTTGAGTGAGAAAAAAAAATTAGTTTTTTTTTTAACACTGAAAGAAAACTAGTTATACATATTATGTTGGAAGTTATAGGGTTATGTTAATACTATAGGTTTAATTTTGTCGACATTATATATTGCCATTTAAATCTATCAGCTGAATGAAATTGAATATTTGTCATGAACAAAATATATATTTGTTGACTTTAAATAATTATACAATTTCCTTGATTTGTTTTGATTAGAAGCTTTATTCGTATGAAAATTTGGTATTATTAGCTGCCGCATTTTCTCTCATTAATCCTTTGAATTTTCTATATTTAGAAATATTTATTACGTACCACTATGATAATCTTGTTTTTTTTTCTTTAAATTATTTTTTGTGTTAATCATGGCGAGGGACGTCATATCATGCTATTGGTCTATATGGTTGTAAGTTGCACCAATATTTCTCTTCAATGTAGGTAGGTTCGAATGGAGAATAATTTAATAATTGAAGTCAAGCTTAAGTACTATCTTCCTTAAATCTCAAGTGAAAATCCCTGTTGATTTTCAGAACCTCCACTTGGTTCGTAAATTCGTCTAAACTCTTTGATTTTTAATTGGATATCACAAACTGTCATCACTGGATTACCATCACCTGGTTAAGTCAACTTTGATGAAGTGACAAACAAAACTTTGATGAAGTGAAGAAGTTCATATAATATATTATATATACATATATATATATATAATATACAGTCTGATTATTTGCGATTTGTTGACACTTGGTAGCTAATTTAAAGCTTGTGATTGAAAAAAAGAAGGTGGGTGCTTACATTGATTTCACTTTAAGCCTAATATGTGAACTTATATATGTCAGTGTTGTTGTCCTTCGTGTCTGATTCTCTCTCATCTATAAGTATAATTTTACAGACATACATTTTTTTTTTTTTTTTTTTTTTTTTTTGGTTAACCGGGAGGTGTCTGGGCCTTAGGCCCAAATAATCCCCCCAGGCCCGGAGCCAGCCTTTGTTGATACCATTTCTGGCATAAAACACTCCTCCCACGGTGGATCGAACCCAGGAGCACAACAGCACCAACGCCTGCGCTTAAACCAACTAGGCTGCCACATCCGTGGTTACAGACATACATTTGCCGACGAAATCTAGCATAGACTGTTTTTATTACTTTAATAGGGTGAAAATACAGACGATTTGTTTTAATTTATATATGCGTCTCCAATAATTACAATCGACTCACAACTTAAAAAGCTACATTAGTTTTTTTCTTTTGAAACTTGAAAAAAGCTACATTAGTTAAGATTATATATATTTAAAAAAATCATTTGGTGGGGAAGTAATAGAAACTTGGCCAGGGATAAATACAAAACCACTATGATCACAAAGCATTATTTAAAACCAAAATGTAAAACATCATTTAAATTTTTGGTTTAAAATAGCACTAAATATATATGAGTATAATTGAATATCACAACTTAAATTGGATGCGAGACTTTCTTCCCGAAGACTTTTATTATGTCCAATTAAAGTCTTTAATTATACCTACAATATAAAATATCCGAGAAATATTCAAATATGTAAAGGTTCTATGAATATACAATGAAGCCTTCTTTGGGCTGGAGTACTGGTGTTGCTTCTGATGGCACTGTCGTGCAGCATCTCCATCCTTCTACAGACTATATGTATCTCTAGGCACCACATACCACTCCAACACCCGTCCACGTCAAATCGACCCCAACATGTACGTAAGAGTTGGAATCAATAGTTATTTGTAAGAGAACAGCTAATGGTAAAGTGGTTGGGAAGAAAGGAAAAAATTAGGTGCTCACATTGATTACACTTTTGTATAGCTCGAGATATAAATTGGACTCTCATGTGATTTTGTTCTTGTACTCGGTTTAATTCCTTCTCTTGCTCAAACGTGCTTAACTACAAACGTAAATAATGTCGACAGAGATGGAGGCCGTAAGTGTTCTTCAGTACCTTGACAACAAATCCATATTGATCATTGGAGCTGCTGGGTTCTTAGCAAATAGTACTCTCTCTCTCTCTACCCCTTTTCTTTATCTCTCTATACATTCATATACATATGCATTGGATCATTTTCTCTGCTTGGTTGTGTTGGCCACCCAAAATATTAGCAAAACAGAAAAGGTTATAGATAATTAATATTCAGACATTATCATATATGATTTGTGAGAAAGAACTTAAGCTAGACTTATAGCATAATTATAAGTTTTCAAATATAGACTGCAGTATGCACATGTGACTTAGACAATAGAAGTTCACACGCATTGTAAATGCTTATAGGCTTGTACCGGTCACCATTTAAGATATTGTATGTATTTATTCAGTACTCAGTAAGTAATTTATGGGTTGATATTGTGACTCATTTTATTTGTATAACCGGTCAAGGTTTGGGGGGGTCCAAACAAGAATGCGTTATCTTCGTATTCAATACAAGATGCATCTTAATTCATATTATATATACAAACAAGTACTTTTCTAGGTAGATTATCTTCAAAGTAGCTCTTAAATTTGTTAAAAAATATGGTTATTATAATTCAAATGCAGTTTTCTTGGAGAAGATATTAAGGGTGGCACCAAACGTGAAGAAACTCTATCTTCTTCTAAGAGCATCAAAAGAAAAATCTGCTACCCAGAGGTTTAAAGACGAGGTTTGTCTCTTCATACTTATTTACATCCAGAAATTCATAGAAGATCGATACAAATATTATTCTATAATAAAGCTAAACACAATATAATTATTAACAAGTTACTCTTTATATAAATAAATTATTTTAATTACCTATCACACATATATTATACTCTCATAAAATTTTGAATAATATCTGTTTTGCAACAGAATAACAATTTTCCTAAATACTAATTAGTACAACTGAATTAAAATCATCCAAAGCTCGTATGGGCGGCCATCACTTGATGCTGATATAGCTTTTGAGGTGTTGAAAATCATTGCAGATTTTAGGGAAGGATTTGTTCAGGGTGCTAAAGGAGAAGTATGGTTCAAATCTAAATCAACTTACATCTGAGAAAGTCACAATTGTCAATGGGGACGCCAGCGTTGCGGGTCTGGGTCTTCAAGACACTGATTTGGAACATGAGATAATCCACCAAGTTGATGCCATTGTTAATTTAGCTGCAACTACTAGATTTGATGAAAGGTACTGATTTTAATATCTTTTCTTTTTTTCTGTTTGGTCGGCTAATTTTAATATCTAACTACTAAGTTAGCCAACCACCATAGTACCAAACAACATTTAAATACTGGTTTAGATCAGTAATATATTTTGGATATCCAAATTCTAAATATATGTTTAAATATATTAATTTTTAGTTCTATTATACAAAATTATTTAAACTACATGAAAATATCTAATAATATCTAAAATAGCCAAAATAAATATCTCAAAATAGTAAAATACTCAAAACATCAGAATTATCATAAACCTATCAGTTCTCCACCCAAACATTTAAACCAAACTAATTTTGTGTTCTTTTTAAATATTGGTCATAGAGAATTCAAATTTATATGTTGTATTTTTTTATTATTAGATTTTAAGAATTTTAAGATATATTTAAATTTTTATTTATTTACATAATTTAAATGAATATCCCATACTCAGATTCTTATCTGCAAGAATCTGAACCGAACATAAATCAAATTTTATAAATATCTAAATTAATTTAGATCGTTAACTCTAAAAATCTAAAATTTGAATAGATTCGAACCAAACCTGATTATATATCTGAAATTTGATTTGATTCTTGTAAACTAAATATGTTAATAGTCCATCCAAAACCAATTAGCGCGAGATTAACTACAGACCAATGATCTTTTAAAAAAAGTGTATAGACCGATGAAAACAAGTTGCTACAATAAAATATATAGACTACGGCATGTGTTCAGACAACTCAGTAATTATCATTGATATGTCAACCGCAGATACGACGTAGCATTTGGTATCAACACTATGGGTGTCCTCAATGTCTTGGATTTCGCCAAGAGATGCGTAAAGCTTAATATCTTTGTTCAAGTATCAACAGGTACATACAAAAACAAAACTCTGCTGTCATGACTGTGAAATAACTTGTATTTATTAGGTAGCAAATGATATATATATATTTTACGTACAAGGGTTTCTTCCATGTCAACTAATCTTTGAAGTAAACATAAGGTTCTAAGACCATGATTAACCCGGTTTTCTTAAGGTGGGGTTCTTAACGTAAAATTTGTCTTTTAATTTATTTTTATTTTTTTTTTACATTTTTCCCGCTAAGAGACGTCTCTTAGAGTTTCTATTTAAGAGACGGTTCTTAGCTTTTCTTAGTTAAAAGCTAAGAAACGTTTCTTAGAAAAGCTAAGAACCCCACCTTAAGAGACACCCGTTGATCCTGCTCTAAGAACAACCAGAGTAATAATATATAAGGATTCTAAATAAGATAATAAAAAAAATATTAATATTATATTATTGAAATCTCTTAAAATCTTAGGAACTTTCTCAATAGTTTCTTACTTTCTTATTTACTATTGTGTTTGCTCTAATCTGGCATTTTCTTGATCCGAATCTTAAGGAAAAGGACCCTAATTATATACGCTTACAATCTTTTATATTCTACTACAAATTCTTTAAAAGTGGATGAGTATGAAACGATAAAGACATTTTGAGTTTATAGCAAGAAACAATAGTGGTCACGTGGAAGATTAAATGGGATGGGACATTATATGGAAACAGAAAAACATAGCTAGAACAGGATTAACCGGGGTCTCTTAAGGTGGGGTTCTTAGCTTTTCTAAGAGACGTATCTTAGCTTTTAACTAAGAAAAGCTAAGAACCGTCTCTTAAATAAGAACCATAAGAGCCGTCTCTTAGCGGGAAAAATGTAAAAAAAAAAAAAATTAAAAATTAAAAAGATAAATTTTACGTTAAGAACCCCACCTTAAGAGACCCGGGTTAATCATGGCCTTAGATTATCACGATATTGACATGTAACTAAAAACTACCAACTACCAAGTACGTACCAAAGAAAAACTAATAACTAATTATCAACCCTCGCAGTTTATTGACATTGATAAATATTTACAAGTAATCCATTTTTACTGGATTATTAAAACCACCAACTAATTAATTACATTTATAATACAGCTTACGTGTGCGGGGAAAAATCTGGTTTGATAATGGAAACACCATACCGTATGGGTGAAACGTTGAATGGAACCACGGGCCTAGACATCAACCGTGAGAAGAAATTGATCGAGGAGAAACTTGACCAGCTCCGTGTCGCCGAAGCCTCTCCTGAAACCATCACACAAACCATGAAAGATATGGGACTCACCAGGTTCTATCTCCCAACTATGTGTTGCAATAAAATGCCAATAGGTGTTAATCTTTGAAATGATAATGACTATAGTCCAAATAATATGATAGGGCAAGAACGTATGGATGGCCAAACACTTACGCTTTCACAAAAGCTATGGGAGAGATGATTGTAGGGGTAAAAAGGGAAAATTTATCACTTGTGTTGATTCGTCCGTCAATTATTACTAGCACTATCAAAGAACCATTCCCTGGCTGGACCGAAG
The DNA here is from genome assembly GCA_905132885.1 of Moricandia moricandioides. Taxonomy (NCBI): domain Eukaryota; kingdom Viridiplantae; phylum Streptophyta; class Magnoliopsida; order Brassicales; family Brassicaceae; genus Moricandia; species Moricandia moricandioides. The sequence goes on from CAJHQQ010000282.1 coordinate 244,580, forward strand.
GCATCAGGTTTGAACATAGTTGTTAAATAAAACGTACTTAACCATGTGTTAGAGCATGATTATCCCTAGATTAGGTTTAAAGTTTCTTAACTTTTTTTTTTTTTTTTGGTATGAAAAAAAAAAAAAATTAAAAAGTAACCAATCGCATGGGGCCCGCGCACAGGACAAAAATCTCTCAAAGATCGTTTCTTCTTTGGTGATTTTTATCACCGGTTTTATAAATAATATGGGGCCTACATAACTTTTTTTTTTAAAAACCCATCTAAGGACCCACCGATAATGATGGTCTTAGCAACCCGCTGTTCTGTTTATTATTCTTTTATTTAAGAACCTCATTTTGAAAGTCTTTCCCTAAAGTTTGCTCTTATGATTGTACCACTCTTTAATGTACAGGACCATTGATACTCTAGGTGTCGGATATGGTAAAGGCAAACTCACATGCTTCCTTGGTGATCTTACTTCTATTTCCGATGTGGTACGTACTTTCATTCACATTCATCTTGTTCTACATTGTGCATTAACATTTCCTCGGATAACATATACATATAGATTATAATCAACACAGTAAATTAACCAAATCCGTGATTGTGTGCAAGCTCGAATCTTAACTGAACACAACACAACTCGCTTTTAAGAATAACTCTTTTTATTGATGCTTAGAAAATAACTCAAAACTAAACACTTTGATTTATATTGAATGTCACAACTCGACATTAATATATATACCAATAGATATCTCATATTTCCTATTTCCTATAGTAATTAGATAACTCCTAATACTATGAGGAATGTTAGTATGTCTATTTTCCTAAACCGATTTGTTTAATGGAAATTTAGGCACCAAGCTATCTTTGAAATTTACCCAACACACAGTACAATACCACTATCTCAATAATCCATAAACATGAATCAAATGTGCTCAAGAATTTCTCACACGCACATATGATTTGTTCTTTTTAATGAACATTCTTCATCTTCTCTTCACATTAATTTTTAACTGTAGGATTAAAAATAAGAGTTTTAAAAAAAACATAATAGCATTACTTATCATCATTTAATATATTTTTATATAAATTATGAATCAGATGCCAGCAGATATGGTAGTAAATTCAATGTTAGTGTCGATGGCTGTTCAAGCTGGAAAACAGAAAGAACATATTTATCATGTGGGTTCCTCGCTAAGAAATCCCTTTAAGAATAAGAAAATGCCTGAGATAGCATACCATTGTTTTACTACCAAACCATGGACTAACAAAGAAGGGAAGGTGGTTCGTGTAAAGAATATCACGGTTCTGGATTCTATGCCTAGTTTCCACAGATACATGTCCATACATTACTTGATCCCATTAAAGGTACTAAACTTTTTAGATTTTGAATAACCAGAAATTGGGTTCCTAATCACGTATCTTCTTTTTGTTTTACTACAGGGACTTGCATTAGTAAACATTGTATTATGCAAGCTTTTGGACAAAAGATTAAAGGAATTTCATAGGAGGATAAACTTTGTATTCCGGCTCGTTGATCTCTACCAGCCCTACCTATTTTTCCATGGAATGTAAGTAACTTAATTATCACTTATTTGTTCTCTAATCTAATGTGGTTTGAGATTTAAAACAAAATGTTGTGCAGATTCGATGATAGAAACACGGAAAAGCTGCAAGGAATGGTGTTGAAGACAGAAGCCGAGATGTTCTATTTTGATCCAACGGTTATCGATTGGGACGACTATTTTGTGAATATACATGTTCCTGGATTGGTTAAGTACGTTTTCTAATCATCTCATTTGTGTACGTAGCCTTTGTTTTATCATCTTCCAACGAGTATAAACTGTGTGGAAAAATATACTACTCGTTGATCTGTTTTTTTTATTTCCGCTATGTTTTCAAACTTGGATATTGCTATTTTTATTTATAATTGTTTCAGTATTTGCATCTCTGTAATGGAACTATTTTTTATATAATTTTATTTGACGTCTTATGTTCTCTATATGAGTTAATATCTCTAGTATTCAATATTGAAAACAATCACTCTTTCCATTCAACCTCTTTGACTTGTTCGTTCTTCGTAACTCCATCAGTAACATAAATTAAATGGTCTGAACATAGTGTTGACTCGAATCCTAACCTATCGCGAGTACATGTACTTTTAGAGTCGAGACCATTGTGCCACCGCGCACAAGAAAATGTTTTGCAAGTCCCTAGTGGAGCCGAACAGAGTAACTTCACTTCAGGCCTTTAAGAGGTCTAGTGTAATATATACTCCAACTCTTTTAGCATAATTTGATCGTTGGCTACAACTTCATCTAGA